>RJWM01005565.1:0-84741 GCA_004363535.1 Dasyprocta punctata
CCTCGGCTGGCCTCAAACTTGCAGTGATCCTCCTGCCTTAGCCTCCTGAGCGCTGGCATTACAGGCATGCACCACCACGCCTGGCAAGGCATATTCTGTTTTCAGCAGGTCATCCTGTAGTATCTGTGATGCTTGAGTGAGTCCTGGATGAGAACCAGACAGACAGCTGTGTATTGAGAAATGGAACTTATTAAGAAACCCTAAAAGAGACCACCAGGCTTGGCGGTGCACGCCTTTAATCCCAGCACTCAGGAGGCTGAGGTAGGAGGAGCGTTGTTAGTTCGAGGCCGGCTTGGGCTACAACGTGAGCTCAAGGCCGGCCTGAGCTACACGGTGCGACCCTGCCTCAAAAAATCAGGGCCGGGAGTTTGGCTCAGTGACTTAAGCGCCTGTCTGACAGGCGCGAGGTTGTGAGTTCAATCCCTGGTGCCAAGAAAAAAAAAAAGAAACCCTAAAAGAGCTGCTTATTTCAGCCTTGTTAATTGCTGGGAATTAACTACTAGATAGGTGTTTTGAGCTATTTAAAAATTTGTTTTGGTTTCTGGATTTTCCCTTTTCATAATTTTTAGCTGTAACTATGGCAAATCCAGGCATATTAATCCAAATTCCTTTATTTATCCTCCTGCACCTTCCTACTTTTTGGCTTATTTGGAATTCACTAGAAGGGAGTGGCTTCCTGAGGGGGAAAAAAAACTGAAATGTGTTTTTGGTTCTCATAAACAGTGTGAAAATGTTACTTTTTTATTTTTAGTGAAAGCAAGTTGAAACTATCTGATGGCATGACTTTTAGATTTTTTTGTAATTTTTAGTTGCAGACCCTTTCCTGATACAGTGGATGATTAGGGGTTGTATTGTGTCAGCTAAGTTACTATATATTTGGGAGGAATGATAATTCAGTGGGAAAAATCACTCACATGCTTTGGAGTCAAATATGAACTTTTAATTCCAGCTCTGCACATATTATAGAATGGATTACTTAAGCTCTCTAAGTCTAAATTTAATGTAATAATGATAGCAGTTGAGTGCTTACTATATGCCAGGTCTTATAATAAATGCTTTTACACACTTTACCTTCTTTATTTCTTCCAGTAATCCTGACAGGTAGGTAGTCTTCATTGTGTAGATTAGGAAACAAAGGCTTGATGAATTAGTTAGTGGGGTTATGTCATTAAGACTTTTGCCCAATGTTAGGACCAGAAGGAAGTAGAACTTAGACCTGAGTCTGTGATACCACAGTCTCTGTTAAATACCAGTGTTCCTCAAACATAGTGGATGCTCCTTAAAATACTTTCCACCCCACTTTAAGCAAAAACTGAAAATTATGTATCTTCATCTTACTGTATATCTAGTGTAAATACAGAAGGACTACTTCCCAAGCTTGGTATAACCATCCGCACTTGGTGCATATGTTAGTATAACCACAGGCATCATATTCTGGTGGCATTTTCTTTTTTTTTTTAATAGGGAAACTGGGAGAAAACATGACCCTTAAACGAGCTGCATGGGTGAAGGTGCCATCAGGGTTCTACATTGGCTCTTACGTCCACGGAGCAGAACACAGTGCCTCATTCCACAACCTGGTGCTGGGCAAGTATGGAGCCCTGGTCATCTGTGAGACATCTGAGCAGAAAGCAAACCTTGAAGACATTGGCCGCCGCCTTGGGCAGCATGTAGTGGGCATGGCCCCTCTCTCTGTTGGTTCACTGGACGATGAACCTGGGGGAGAGGCAGAGACCAAGATGCTGTCCCAGCCATACTTGCTGGATCCCTCCATCACACTGGGACAGTATGTACAGCCCCAGGGTGTATCTGTAGTAGACTTTGTGAGGTTTGAATGTGGAGAAGGTGAAGAGGCAGCAGAGGCCCAATAGGTTCCAGAGACTTTGGCCCAGGAGGACATGTTTATTTTTAGCTCTGGACATCATCACAAGAAGTTATTTCCTAAGTCTTTTGAGAATCAAATTGTTTTTTCATTTGAGTTTATGATGAAATTATATACCTCACATTTTATTATTATTAAATAAAATAATTATACAATAGAGAGTAGAGTGTTTTCTTGTTTGCCTGATAGCAACTAGCTTTTTTGTGCCTTGTGACAGGGCTCAGAAATCAACAGGTGCATTTTACTGATGTGACTGACAGTGTCTGGAGAACAATCATCAATTGCATTGCTGCTTCCTTCAACATAGATTTATTTTAGTGTCCCTGAAATTCCAAAATTATACATTCTGTCTCCTGTGACACAGAAGTCTCTTGTTCTGCTTTTGCTTTGTGACACTTTGGGCAAGCTTCTTCCTCCAGCTTCCCCAGTTACATTTGCCATGTAGGTTTCTTTGAAACTTTTGATTCAAACTAGAGTTGTCTCGAGAATGTAGGTTCATTTGTTGTTGCCTGTAGCATCCGTTAAAGCTGTTTGTAGTGCTCTACTCACCTGTTCTGGCCACATTTTCAGGAATTAGTAACATGTGACTGTACTTCTGTTTTGGTTGATGGGATGCAGGTGAATGAGTGCTGAGGTTTCCTGGACGGGTACAAGGAAGAGTTTTGACACTCTTGTGCCAGAGACAGGAATTACCATTGGTCCAGTTATCCAGAGAGTTCACTCAACATTGCCTATTTATTTCCTCAGTACATTGCTCCCAACATAATGTAAAATTATTGTAATAAGCATGCCCCAAATACTGAAAAGAACTCTGTTTGCTCTTACAAGTATCTTTATTTGAAAAGTTAAAAATAGTCTGGCACATAATAGATCTGGGCATTGAATTTGGATGTTGGGGTATATGTATATGTATATGCAAATAACTTCAATGCTTTGTAGGTTAAATAGGTCTTAAAAATATTGATCTTAAAGCAAATGTAAGTCCTACATAGTATTAAATATTTTAAGCTTAGTTTTCTGGTTCTCTCTTTATTTCTCTAGATTCATGCAGTTCTGTGTCAAGTCTTTAGCTAAAAGGCCACAAAAGCCCCAAAAATGGGTTATTATAGGTATATAACAACCAAGGAGTGCAAGAATCAGAAAAAATGGAGAACATGCTGTGATTTTTCAAACTGTTGTATCTAGGTAAGTAGCTGAATGCCAGGCAGAAGTTGGTAAATTCTTTTTTTTTTTTTTTTTTTTTTTTGTCTTTTTGAGACAGGGTCTCACTATGCAGTTCAGGCTGGCCTTGAGCTTACTTCGTAGCCCAGGCTGGTCTTGAACTCACAATGACCCTCCTGCCTCAGCCTCCCGAGTGCTGAGATTACAGAGGTGAGCCACCACGCCCAGCTTAATTGATAAATTCTTTCACAATATTGACACTTTCTGCTCTCCTGTGGTTTTGCAATAAGCCTAAGCCTTCTTGCCCTAGAAAAGTCCCCTTTCTTTCTTCAGTTGGAGCTGTTTCCAGCCAGGCAAAGCAGCAAATTGTCCTCTTGTGATGCCAAACACAGACACAAAGTCACGTTCAGAGAGGTAATTCTAAGAGAAAACAAAGCTTCTAGTTAGAAGACAGACAGGGTGCTTTTAAGACCAGCAGAAGTGGGGGAGTAGGGGAAAGAGGAAGGCCTAGGTAGCTTTGAAGGGGGAAGTAGGAAGAATTTTTCAGGAAGAGTGTAATGGACTTAAATTGTTCACGGCAGAGGTTTCTCCAGGTTATGGAGCTCCCGTTACCTGTGGAGGAACCTGGGCTCCCTGCTCTCATTGTCCTCGTTTCTTGCTGGAGAGACGGTATAAAAGGGTATACATTATGGATTAGATTTTGGCAGAATGGGGAACTAAACTCAGTAATGTCTTTCCTTGCTTAACTTAGTGGTAGTTATGTCCTGAACTATCATTTTTATCCAAAACTTAAAAAAAAAATTTTTTTTTGGAGGGGGTTGTTGGGGATTAAATCAAGGCTTGGTGCATGCTAGCTAAGCACATGTTTTTCCACTGAGCTACACCTCTAGTCCCCTAGAACTTTTCAAATATCAACACAATCAGATGGATCTTAATACATTTCTAACATTTGTTTATTTATTTATTTGTTTGTTTGTTTGTTTTGCGGCACCAAGGATACCTTGTGCCTGCCAGACAGGCTCTTAAGCCACTGAGCCAAATTCCCGGCCCTAGTTTTTTGAGGCAGGGTCGCACTATGTAGCCCAGACCGGCCTTGCACTCATGTTATAGCCCAAGCTGGCCTCGAACTCATATCACTCCTACTACCTCAGCCTCCTGAGTGCTGGGATTAAAGGCATGTGCCACTACACCCAGTTTAACATTTATTTATTGATATAATGAATATTTTGTTTTTGTTTTTTGGGTTTTTTTGGTAGCAGGGATCAAACTCACAACTTCATGCCTGCCAGGCAGGTGCTTAAGGCACTGAGCTAAATGCCAGGCCCTATTTTTTGAGACAGGGTCTCACTATGCAGTTCAGGCTGGCCTTGAGCTCACTTTGTAGCCCAGGCTGGTCTCAAACTCAGAATGATCCTCCTGCCTCAGCCTCCCAAGTGCTGGGATTACAAGTGTGCGCCACCACACCCAGCCTATAATGAATATTTTGTAGTCAAGTATAGATTATTTATATGTGGTCTCTATTTTTAAGAATTTTAAGTCCAGACACTTAAAATTTGGTTAGATAAGTCATTGTAAGAGCCACAGAGCCCTTTCCCAAATCAACTCTTTTAAGGGGAAAATAATTCATCCAAAATAAATACATAGCTCAATGGCACAGTGCCTGCCTGGCAAGCACAAGGTCCTGAGTTTGATTCTGGTACAAAACAAGAAACCCCAAAGTAAGTAGATTAATTCATTCAGCCAAAACTTCAGGAGTGCTTACTCTCTTCTAGACACTGTGTTAGGTGCTGAAAAGCTGAAAATATGAATAGGATAAACCAGGGCCTTTCTTCTAAGGCTATTACTAGAAGGAGGGATAAATAATGAATGTGTTTAAATGATCTGAAACAAGTTTAAATACCATATAGTGTCTGTCATTTGAGTATGGCAGAGTACAAAGAGCAAAATAAAGGATTGTAGAAGGAAATAAGAGGTTGAATCTCTTGCCAATGGTAACAGGCCCAGGAGATGGAAGGGAAGGGGAAGGGGAAGTAAGAGTTAACATGTGCCACATACAGGAACCTGACAACCACTATGAGTGTGAATATTGTATGTCATAAACATGAGCTAAGAATAATACGAAAATGGGGAAAGAGGACTTACAGACGGAGGGAGGGAGAGATAGGAAGGGGAAGGGGATTAAAAAAAACAAAACAAAACAGTGTTATGTGCATGTTTGTACCTCCCAAGATGAATGTTAACTTCATGTATTGCAAACATTCACAAATATAATAAAAAGATAACGACTGGAGGGGTGAGGGAAAGACTCCGTGGGGAGATGGTGGAGCTGAGGCCTAAATGGTGAGAAGGAGCTGGCTTTGACAGTCTGGAATAATGTTTGTTCGGACAGGAGCACTAGTCCGGGACTGGGATGAGCACATCCAAGGAACAGAAGGGCAGTCACTGGCTTAAGAGTAATAAGTGAAGAGGTTGTACATAAGACAAAACCTGAGGGAGGGCCAAGGGTCAGGGTGTAGGGCTTTGCATTCTTTCTAAGTTCTGTGGGAAGCCGGCCAGGGTGTTTTAAACAGGGAAGCGACGTCTTTAGAGAATCCCTTTGGTCTTGGGGGTGGTAGTACTGAGAATTGAATCCAGGGCCTTCACATTGAGATACATCTCTTAACCCTTTTTTTATTCTTTATTTTGAGACAGTGTCTTACTAAAGTTATTAAATTACTCAGGCTAGGCTCTGGCTTGTGTTCCTCCTGCCTCTGTTTCCCGGTGTGTTGGGATTACAGGCATTCACTACCATGTCCATCTTGGCCATTATTCATAATTGTGTTTATGTGGGGTGGAAACTGATTGGATCACAATAGTCCTTAATAGCTGGACTAGACTAGCAGTGGAGAGAGGACAGAAGTAGACAGAGGCTCCCGGATAGATTGGATGGACTCATGCAAGAAGTGAGAAAAGAATCAAGGAATCCTTATTTTGAGGATTGAGCCACGGGTTAGCTGCTCAGATTTCCCTTGAGTGACTGCCTATGATAGGTCAGAGCTGTTCTCGGCCATTTACTAAGATGGGTGCTTTACTAAGAATGGGATGTGTGTGTTGTGTGCTGTGTGTGTGTGGCCTACTTACTTCTGACAGTTCCTTCAACCACTCACCTCCTTTTTGGCAGGGTTCACATCCTCAGGCAGCCCCTGATTCTGACTTCTTAACAGAACTTCCATAGAGTAATATTTTGGCTCACTGTCATCAGAATTCAGGGAGAGGGTGGCATTCTTCATGTCCTAGGTAAAGGAAAAGCTATTTAGCATCTTCTTACATAATCACAGTTCTACATATGTATAACTTTAGACATTTTGGCTTATGCCATTTCACCCATTGTAATCATCTTTCAGAAGGGTGGTCCTCAAAGCTGGCTGTAAGTCAGTATCATTTGGGGGTAATATATTTCAGCCTTTGGGGTCTTTGGGGAAGCTGATGGGGTCTGGGAGATCTTTATAGCTGACTTGGCATACATTCTGTACTTCAGTCTAATGATGAGATGATGATGATGAGTTGGTGCTGGGAATTAAGTCCAGGGCTTCATACGTGATGGGCAAGTGCTCTACCATCGAGCTATACTCTTACCCTAAATCTCTTAAATATTTTGATCACCTACCTCCTCATGGCATTTTTAATTAATCCCTACATGTCCAACTTTTAAATGTCTTCAGATCGAAGCCATATTTTTCTTAAGTACCATTTAAAGACAACTACATGACCGTTAGCTTTGGGCTCTGACTTTGTAGACCACGAAGGGTAACATTACCAGGTGGTGCAACACCTGGTGCTGTACACTCATCCTGATGTGAAGGAGCTGTTTGGCTCTTGGCTGAGGGTCCACTGCTTTTAGCTGTTAAGATGGGAGCTGGACGTGGTGGTGCACTCCTATAATCCCAGCACTCGGGAGACTGAGGCAAGAGGATCATTGCAATTTTCAGACCAGCCTGGGCTACAAAGTGAGCCCAAGTCCAGCCTGAACCACATAGTGAGACACTGTCTCAAAAAGATGAAAAAAGAAAAAAACAAAAACAAACAAAAAAACAAAAATGGGTATATGCCCTAAGTTTGTGTGAACTTTACTGTCAGAAAGTGATGTAAAAAAAAAAAAAATTCATTTGTGTTAGAAACTTATTTCTGAAAAATACTGCCAAAAGTTTCCTCGCCCCGCCCCCCGCAATCTTGAATGACAGAGAGAGTTGGATAATTTTTATTTTTGTTTCTTTTTCAGACAGTAAGTCTGTTCTAAATTTTGGAAGCCAGTAAAATAAGGAATTTGGCTCTGAGATCTGCTTTTCTACTGATTTTAAAAAAATGTTGGGGCCAGGTACTGCCTGTAATCCCGACTTGAGATGCTGAGGCAAGAGCATTGTGAATTTAAGGCAAGCCTGGACTACATAATGAGAACCCACTTGGAAAACAAAACAAAACAAAGAAGTAGTTCAGTGGTAAAGCCCTTGCATAGCATGCACAGCATCCTAGGTTCAGTCCCCAGTGCTGTTAAAAATGAAAAAAACAATTTTATATCAAAATAGACAACTAGACTAACACTGAGAAGGACTTGGTAAGCTTTTGCCTATGTGGCATCTGTAGCATTTGCTATTTCCCTTTGACCTTGAGGCTTCTTTAAGAGGAAAGCCCACTCACAGCAGTGATTTGTATGATAGCAGCAGCATCTCCCAGCTCTTCCTTTAACTGTTCATATGATTTTCCTGCCTGAGAAGAGAGAGAAAACACAGGTTGATAGGGAAGGACCATCTTTAGCTTGGTCTGTTTTTTTTGTTGTTGTTTTTTGTTTTTTGGTACCAGGAATCAAACTCAGGACCTTGCGCTTGCCAAGCAGGTGCTTGCACCACTGAACTGTATCTGCACCCCTTAAGCCTGGTCTGTATTTTCAAGAAAAGCAAAAAAGCCAGAGAATGAGAAGGCATTTTGAAGATAAATAAGATATGAAAATTCCTTCCTCTGGGTTCATGTAGGGTAGAAAGGCTCTTAAACATGGTCCACATTTTTTTTTATTATGGTCCACATTTTTTGATGATACCCTTTGAACCCTCCCTACAAGATCTAAGAAAGAGCAGCTGAGTAGGAGTCAGAAAACCTGTCTTCTTTCTACTGGATTACTGTGACTTTGGACAAGTAACTTGTCCTCCTACCTTCCTCATTTATAAAATGGGAAGCAAAATACCTGCATTGGTTGTCAGGGTAGTTATAAAAATCAGAAAGCTAATGATGTGCATGGTTACATGTTACAAACCAGTGATGGCAAACCTATCAGAGCCAAGTGCCCAAACCACAACTCGAAATCCACTTATTTATTGCCAAGTGCCAATACTGCAATTCAACCTGAATACTGAGGTTTTAGTTTAGAAAAATCAAAAACAAAATCTCATATATTAACATCTTTTGTCTTAAAAACAACACATGCTCCATAGGTTCACCACCACTGTAGTAAACTGTATTATTTCACACAACTTACTGCTTAGACAACTGTAAAAGATCTAACTGGACTATGGGGGTAAGAGAGTAGAGAAGGAAAGGAAAAAGCAGGAAGTGAAGTGGAAATGGGAAAGAGGAGGTTTTACTAGGCCCTTGAATCATTACTCCACCTGCCCCAATTTCTTAGTTCTGTGCTCCCTGGTGGAAACCTCTTCCCCAGTCTCTGTTCTTACACTCCAAATGTGAGGGTCCCAGGCCAGGAACCAGCCAGTGAAGTTGGGAGGCTCAAACCCCTGTTTGATGATCAGGATGGGCGTATCAGGGTCTCGGCCACTGGGGTGAGTTCGAAGGTATTCCTGTGCAGTAGCAAGGGCCCTCTCCTTCTCTGTGGCATTGGCCTCAGCTCCAATCCACAAGAACACCTGGTGTGCAGATTTAATATTTGTTAATGTGTTTGTACCAAGGACTAAGTACTAGATCAATAACACTGCTCATCTTTTGCCTTTGGCAATTCACAGTCACAGAAAATGTTCTCAACCTCATTTGTGAGTGGGGAGAAAGATTTCCCTAGAACCAGCTTGATATTTGTGATTTTAATTGCCGTATGTATCTCCCAAATCTACATCTCTATACCTGAGTGCTCCCTGAACTTTAGTTCCTGAACCTAACTTCTTCCAAAACACATCTTGGGGGACCACAGCAGCTCTTCCTGGGCTCCCACCCTTCTTTTGTACTCACAGGAGAGACCTATCTAAAGCACAATCTGACCAACTCACTCACCTTAACTACTTAATGTGGTAGGTCAGGTCTGTACCTACTTCAGCTTCATCTCTAGCAGGCTTCCTAACTCTGTCCTCTGTCCTTATTATATTTCCTATCTTGATCTTATGTGTGGTATATCCTCTGCCCAGAAGGTCTGCATTTTCTTTGCCAATTAAAGCCCATGCATCCTTTGAGATTGAGCCTGGAAGACTTAGAACCCCTAAACTGTGTTGAATGCTACTAGTTTGTGCTCCTGTGGCCCTTGCATATACTGTTGTAGTGCAATGATGCTTCACTGGTCACTTCCAGAAGCCTGTAGATTCTGAGAGCAGGGACCCTTCACCTTGGTGACACCCACCTGCTCAGCATGTTTGCTGAGCTGAAGAAAATGGCATGCAGAAGGGGTTGCCCTAAAGGTATCTTGTGCACACCCCTTGGTCCCCTAAAAAGTTCATATTCTTGGATTTGGTACCTGTTGCTACTGATAAAGAAGGGCGGGATGATAGGGTGGCCTGATTTTCCCAAAGCAAGGTGGGAATGCTCCTAAGGTGGTGAGTTTTAAACATAATTCTTCTCTGTGACCTTGGAAAAAGTAAGCTGTTCTTTTGGTCTCCACTGACAAGTGTTTTACTTCAGAATTTTTCAGAACCTCTCTGAGCTTATTCTTGGTGGGGATACTACACAAAGCAGCCTGAACTATGGGAATCTTTGCCATTTTTTCTGACTTCTGTTACTGTGTCTTACCTGGTCCCAGGTATCCAGGAGCATCACATCACTTGGGTTCAGGTCATCCTGGGTAAAATCTGTGATCTCAGTGACAGTGAAGCAGCCGGTCTTATTGGAGCATTCAAAGAGACGGGACTGGACATCTAGGATTTCCTGCTGTAGTCTACAAAACAGTTCGTTTAGAGGCATGGAGCCACACAAAAATAATATTTTTAAAACTGGAAAAGATTTTAAAGTTCATGCAGTTTATAGTAGCTAAATCTTGGAAACAGCCCAAATGCCCTGACTCATGAATGGATAAAGAAGATGTGGTTTCTTTATACAATGGAGTACTGCTATGCCACAAAGAAGTGTAAGCGTGAGACATTTCTAGCTAAATGGATGCACCTGAGACCATACTGTTACGTGAAATAAATCAGACACACATGGATTGTTTCTCTGGTGTGGGAAACTGAAAGTGTAAATAAGGACAAAGATGTGTAATGGATATTGGGAAATAGAAATAAAATGTTCAAATGAGAAGAGGAACAAGGGAGGAGGGAAGGGGAAAGGAAAGAAGGGGCAAGGAAAAAACTAGAAACAAAGCTTTTGTAAATAAGGAGGGAAGAGGGATTGAAGAGAGAGGAAGAGAATGGGAGAAAAAGAAGCAGCAAGATATATCATGTTCAGGTACAAATTCCCTGTGATGAGTATGATCATTATGTATATCTGAAATGCACCAATAAAATAAAAATTTTAAAAAGGCAAAAAACAAACAAACAAACAAACAAAAAAACAATAATTTTTTTTTCAGCCCAGAGGGAGCCGAGGAGAGAGAAGGCTGTGTTCCTGTACCTTTTATCATTGGCGTAGGGAGCTTTTCCTCCCAGGAGGTCCCAGAACTCAGCCGACTCCTGGCCTTCGGCCACAGTTTCCTCGGTGCCCCCGCAGAGGAGTGTGGCCAGCTCCTTGGCCATGGCCCGCTCATCCCCGCTGGACCCCTGAAAGTGGGGCAAGGAGAGCACAGGCACGAGTCACAGGGCACACTGAAGTGGAGAGGGCAGCTCCTGAGACACCCGCCTGGCGTGATCAGGATCAGCTGCCGAGCTGCAGTGCCTAGGACAGGGAGGTGGGCTTTTTCTGGGGCTGGGAACAGGGGAACCAAGATAGACTGTGCAGGCAAAGCACAGGAATAGACTCCAAAATCTACACTGAATGTTGGTGAGTCACCTTTGCTTCAGCTTCTGCTGGAGTTTTAGTACCTATTTTTGACTATTTTCTTTTTAGAGAAAAGAAATTTAAATTATGTAAATATAAATGACTGTCTTTGTCACACAGTTCCATGAGGCTTGACAAACACATCAAATCGTGTTACCACAGTGACAAGACAAAACTGCTTCTTCAGTCTTTGCCAAAATTTCCTGGGACTACACCTTTGGTGTCAAACCCTCCCTGAATTCTTAATCACTGGGAACCACTCATCTGTTCTCCATCACTATAGTTTCACCTTTTCCAGAGTGTCAGAATATTAGCCTTTGAGTATTGCTTCTTTCACTTGCCATGAACTGGAGATTCACCCATGTCATGCTTATCAGTTGTTAATTCTTTTTTGTTGCTAAGTAATGTTTCATTGTATGATATACCACTGTTTGTTTGTTTTCCAATTGGATTGTTTCTTTCTTCTTCTTCTTCTTTTTTTTTTTTTTTTTTTTTTTTTTTTTTTTTGTACTGAGAATCAGAGTCACAACCTCGCGCTTGCCAGGCAGGCACTGTGCCGCTGAGCTGTATCCTTGGCCTTGGATTGTTTCTAATTGTAGGTGATTATCAGTAAAAGTGCTGTATACATTTATGTATAGTTTTTTGTTTGAAGGTTGCTTTTTAAATTTTTAGTTGGGTAAATACTCAAAGGAGTAAGCTGGTTGGATCCTACTATAAATATCTGCTTAACTTTGTAAGAAACTGCCAAACTGCTCTCTAAAATCTGTACCACTTTGCAGTCTTACCAGCAATGCATGGGAGTTCCTATTGCTTTGTATCCTTGCTCTTACATTGTCAGCATTTTTGCCATTCTAATAGATGTGTAGTGGTATCTCACTGTGGTTTTAATTTGTATCTCCCTAGTGATTAGTGATGTCAAGCATCTTTCCCTAGTCAGCTGCCCCCCACCACCCCACCGTACCACACACACATCCTGAGTTGGGGTCTCAAACTATTTTGTCCAGGTTGGCAACTAGTAATCCACATTCCTCACCCTCCTGGGAATAGCACATGCCACTATACCTGGCTTCCATTCTCTTTTGTAAACAGTTTTAGTGCTTTTAAAGGGACTAACAAATTGACATCACTTTTTTTGTGTGTTTTTGTCCTGTATTAGCACCTGTCCTGTTATAAACCTCCAAGCTCACATGGGAGGATGGACTTATGTAGCCCTCACGAGTGTAGAAACAAATGGGAAATCTCCTGGGTGTAAACAGGGATGTCAGTGAGTTTCTAGTGGAGGCCAGATTGTGGAGAATGTTGGTACTTCCCTTGAAAGTTCTTTAGGAAAAATGCTCTTCTCTTTGAGAACAGCATCAGTCTGTTCTTTATTCTTCAGTTGCTTTGACCCTGCTGACCAGGAACAAAGATGGGGGGTAAGAGAGGAAATGACTGGGTTCCAGGGGGGCTCATTGGACCCCTGGACCGGCTCTCCTACCTTGCCATACCACAGGTAGTGCTCTGCCTGAGTTCGAAGCAGAAAGACATCATTGGAATTTAAGGAGGAGGCAAACGCTGAAACCTCCACTGCTTTGGTGTTAAATTTGTCATTTCCTTGAATCTGGAAGAGTCTTACTGGAGGGTCAGGCTCAGAATTTCCCTTCCTAGATGTCCCACCCTAGAGAGAAGGAGAAAAGCAGAGTCCAGATCTGTAGAGTACCACGCGAGTGCTCGGCTGACTGCTACAGAGATGTAGATGAATCTGACACCATCTTTGCCCTTCAGGAGCTTCTACACTAACTGGAAAGAATCAGAGCAAGCTGGGGTTTTGGTACCAATAGTGTTTCCTACAATCTTCCCCCTTCCTTCCTTTCTTCTTTCCTTTCTTCCTTCCTTCCTTCCTTCCTTCCTTCCTTCCTTCCAGATCACACTATATATTCCAGTAGTCCAGGTTAGTAATCCTCTGACCTCAGACTCCCAAGTACTGGGATTACAGATATGCTACCTCACCAAGTGATATCAGCTTTTATTCTGAGAACTTTGTTGTATTCAGGCTCTGTGACTAGTGTCTTACACTTCATTGATTCTCGTAATAACTCTATGAAGTATGTATTATTCAGCAGTTCAGATGAGGAAACTGAGATTTAGAAACCTGGCTAATAAATGGCAGGATTAAGACTTGACCCCAGACATGTGTGATTCTCCAGAATGTGATATTATACATTATCTTCTAGTGCTTTAGCCAGGGCTTCATGGAGGAAGTAGGATGTTATGGTTTATATCTAGATGTCCCTCCCACCCCAGCCCACAAAGCCTCATGCACTCATAGGTGAGGCTTTTGGGAGGTGACTGGGTCATGGGGACATGATACTCATTAGTGCATTAGTTCACTGATGAACTCAGAGCTAAATATGGTGTTGGGAGGTGGAGCCTGCTCCAGGGAGGTGGCTCACTGGGGGCATGACCTGGAAGGTTCTATCTCTTCACTCCTTCTTGCTCTCTCTCTCTCTCTGCTTCCTGCTGCCATGCCATGGACTGTTTCTCCTCTGCCGTGCCCCTCTGCCATGCTGCCATGCCTTGGAGCCAGCAGACTATGAATAGAAATCTCTAAAAATTGTGAGCAAAAATAAACCTTTCCTCCTTAGAGCTGTGGGTGTCCAGTATTGTACCTCAAGGATGAGAAAGTAGCTAAAACCTGTGGCTTGAATTTAAGGGGCATATTAGAGGGGTGGGTGAAGTATGGCACATGTGGAGGTCTAGAGAGGAGACCCACCTGACTGGAGAGGAGCATGCAGGGCTGGAGTGGGGCGTATACCCTGCCCAGGTTGTAGGAGTCAACTTATGGAAGCCCTCGAACACAAATTAGACTGCTTTGGACTTGAGGCTCTAGGTATTTGGGATTTACTTGAGTGTCTTACATTCACCCCTTACTTTGTCTGTATCTAAATCAAACCTGGCTTCCTAGCCTACCCCACCTCGTGTCTCCTCATTTCTTGGGTTTGTTAGTTCTGAGCTTTCTGCTCGGGGTGAAATTTTATGCAAGGGTCATTACCTCATAAATAACAAGCTTTCCTTGGAAGATGGCCATGAAGTGGCGTGGCTCCTTCCCCATGCTGACCCGAACCTGCACCAGGGCTCCGTCAAACTGCCGATCCAGCTCTACTGCCTGGTATGCTGAGGCTGCTAGCTCATCCTGTGAGGCATGTCGACCCTGCAGCGGTGGGAGGGGTGTGATGGTCTCACCAGCTGGGGCACCTAGGGAGTATTCAATCCAAAGCTGAGACCCTGCACCAGGCCTACCTGCCAGATGTATAAGATGTAATGTGGCTTTCCGTTCACCTCATATGTATAGCACACCAAATAGCAGTCTCCTCCGTAGAAGAAGCCATACCACTGATGCTCCACGGGCACCAGTTCAAGGTTCTCAATTCGCCAGACCTAGGCACAAGACACACAGTTCCCCAGAAATGGGTGCCCTGTTCAGAGAGCACTGCCAAAGGGAAGTAGGCCATATTTAACAGAACCCGAAGGGTGAGGTGCTACCATTCATTCCAAGGACCCCTGCACATTCTTTTCTTCTCTGCTAGTGCTCAGGGCTCATCATATTTGCATGAATTGAATCCTGAGACTGGATCATCCTGGTCAGGTGTGTCCTAGTGTTACCGGCTAGTTCTTTGCAGGCTGAGTGATGATTTGAATATATTTGCCAGGTGGTATTGATAGCACATGTGGGGGAGGTGCCTTTCACTTCCCTGAAGCATTCTGGGGACACCCTATTTCCTCGGAAGCCTCTTTGAGAATAGGCGGAAAAGAAGCACAGCACACAGAATGACCTGACCTCCAGTATAGCAGGAACAGCTGAGAGGGTCAAGGCTGCTGTCGATGAGCTCACCTCAACTTTCCCATTGCCATCATCCACCATTCTCTCCTGGGCAGCTACCTCTGGATTGGTGTGTAGCAGAGTCACATCAAACTTGTCCTGGAAAACCTTAGCTGAGGAGAAGGGTTTGGGAAAATCCAAGTAAGCAAGAAACACCCATACCTGTCTTCTTAGACCTGGCAGTAAGAGGGCACTCTAGGGAGAATCTCACCAATTTTACCAATGTTGAATGTTTTCCCCAGGCCCGTGGTCTGGTCCTTCACTGACCACTTCTGGAACAGCTGCTTGAACATGGCTGACTCAGCACCGTCATTGACAGTCTCCACGTTGGTGCTGCTGGGGTAGCCCTTCATCTTGATGAAGCCCTGCACCCCAACACATACAAAGGTAGGTCAGTCAGGGGATACACTGAGTTCTTCATTTCAGGTAATTCACCCCTTTGAAATCAGTTGGAGGATTCCTCTCCTCTGGGAGTCAGGATCAAATTCTAATTTACTTCCATCTGACTACCAAGTTACCCGCCTCAAAAAATAACTGAGTATAACATTTTTACTTCTCTTCATTAGCCTGTTGTGATTAGGTTATTACTGTTTTTGTAAGACCTAAGTTGTGTTCTTTCAGCACTGGTATAACTCTACTGACTTTCTGTCACAATCACTTGCTCATTTATTGCTTTGTAAATGCCTCTTGCTTGGGTCATCTGCTGTGTCTGCACAAGTATCATAAGTTCTTTGAGGACAGGACCATTAACCTTGATGCAACATTGCTTCATAGTAACAGTCACCTATTACAGAGCAGGTGCTGTGTGCCAAGTACTATTCTGAGTGCTTTACAAGTGGTATTTAATCCTCACAACTACCCCGGAAGATGGGTATTAACCTTGTGGTTGGTATAAGGAAATTGAGGCTTAGTGGTGTTCAGTAATCTTCCCCAGAACACTTGGATGAAAAAAGATATAGCTGAAGCCTTTCCTCCAATAAACTGTCCCACTCTTAAAAAAAAAAGATATAACTGGATTCAAAGCCCAATTTGTATTTGTCTGACTTTGAAGTCTATGTACATAACCACGATGTTCTATGCAGAAGTGCTTAGAAAGGCTCCCCAGCGCACATCTGAAACGGCACTGGCAGAATTACTGCACATCTATAGCTCCTACCAGGGCTTTTGACATGGCCGCCTGTTTCTCAACCTTTGTGGCTCCTTTTCCTTTCCACACATATATCTTGGCTCCACCTTGGTCCAGGATGTAGCAGTCCTGAAGCAGTCAGAGATAAAAGTGGTTATGGTTGTTCCAAATCAGAAGGAAGGATTTGCCCAGAGTCTGCTTCTGATACCAGGTCTGGCTACCCCAAGACAGGTTCTTTTAAGCTCTACTTACATCATGGTTCAGTAAGTCCTGGACCAGAGGCCTCGTGGATACCTCTGTAACTGCCATCTGCCCATCTGAGTCTGAGACACTGCAGAAGGAGAGAGGTTAGCTCGTAGCTTCTCTTCTATAAAGCATCTTGCAGTCACCTTGATGTTTGAGTGTGGAATTTCTGGTTAGGGTTTGACTTCTTAAGACGCACATGGCTTGTATGCAGACAGGAAGGCATAGATTTTGTTTTCTGGAAGAGACTTCTGTGCCTCTCTATCCCAAACTGAATCCCTTCCACCTCCCTGGGCATATATGGACCACAGTACAGGAAAGGTCTCTGGAAAAGTTCAGGATAATTGCTACGAGAACAGAACATAACTGGCTCTGGAGGAGATAGGGGGGTCTCTGGACTCCTTCCACGAGCTGAATTTTTTTTTTTCCAAATCCATTTTATTTCAAGGAGAAAAAGAAAAAGAAAGAAAGAAAGTACCTAAAACAAAATTTCAAAACACATCAATCAGGGGACAAAAATGGTACATTCATTGTGCATTGTCATCCCCAAGTTATTCACTCAGAGCACATGACATCTGCATTCAATTGTCTGAACAATCATGGCACAAATCTTTCTCTTCAGTGAACTCAAAGAAACCAGTAGTATAACTATCTTAATTATATATATATATATATATATATATATATATATATATATATATACATGCACATGTTGTTTCTTTCCAGGAGCTGAATTTGAAAAGGACCAAGTAGGCACAGTAGAGCATGCCTGTAATCCTGTGACTTTGGGAGGCTGAGGCAGGAAGGTCACAAGTTCAAACCCAGCTCAGGCAACTAAGTCATTTAGTGAGACTGTGTCTCTAAATAAAATATTTTAAAAAGGGGTTAGGAATATAGCTCAATGTGAAGGCTATGGGAACACACACACACACACACACGGGAGCACGTGCACACACACACACACACACACACACAGAGGACTAAGAAGACTGCCAGGCCACTGTACCCAAAACAAGGACCCCAATTGAATGCCTGGTTTTCTAGGGGACATTTTCCCTCCACCAACTTCCAACCAGCAGCCAAGTTTTGCTACTCACTGATACAACATGATATTTGACTTCTGCTGCTGATCTATGATTTCATCAGGTACCGCAGGCTTGATAATAGAGCGTCGGCCAAGGGTGTCCTGAAGGACCGTCATCAGCTCCGGGCTGGCTACCTCCTTGTCCCCTTCAATCACTCCAATTTCAGCACGGCCCCCTCGCTCTCTGTCTCGAATATCCTTTGCCAGAAGCATAGCCTGTCAATGAAGCCCAAGGAAGCATTTGGCTCATCTGGGCCCCTTTCTGCTTGACAGTTCTGTTGGGGAGAATCCTGGAACCCAGGCACAGAGTTATTCTGATGCTGAGGAACACTGATGTGAATCCTGCACTTGACCTGTCTGCAAAACACAGCCTGCTCATTGGATGTGGTCGTGCATGCCTGTAATCCCAGCCCTCAGCAGGCTGAGGCAGGTGGATCACTGCAAGTTTGAGGCTAACCTGAACTACATAGTGAGCCCCTGTCTCAAAAAACAAAACAGAGCTAGGTGTGGTGGTGCACACCTGTAATCGCAGGACTTGAAAGGCTGAGGCTGGAGGATCACTGTGAGTTCAAGGCCAGCCTGGGCTACAGAATGAGACTCTGTCTCAAAAAAAAAAAAAAAAAAAAAAAAACCAAACCAAACTAAACCAAACCAACAAACAAAAAAGACAGCTCACCGGCCAGGGTCCACCTTGAAACTTGGGGATCATCATGTAAAGAAAGGGGAAAAGGCACCATAGTTTAGCCCCAGGATGAGGCCTGAGGCTGAGGACAGAGCCCTAAGCAAGAGCCATACCTTCAGGCGTTCCCCACTGTTGCTTTCTGGGCCATTCCACTGGATGATGACTTTCCCAAGGTCCAGCAAAAAGACATCGCCTCGGTTAAAACTGTCCCAGCTCACTTCAACCTGCAAATGAGAGGTAAACATAGTTTAGAAACATTCTTAGGTACCAGGTAGAGAAGCCTGGGCTCAGGACAGCCAATTGGCAGAACTTACCTCAGTGGCCCTGATGTGTCTCTTCCCCTTCACATGTAGCAGCCGCTTCACATCGTAGGTGTTGGTCTCCACGTGCTTCATCCCAGAGGCCACACCCCCTTTTTTATAGCTGAGGAAACATCCATTATTTATGGAGCACCTGCTCTGTGCTAGGTTCAGGGAGACTGCAGTGAATTACATTGCAGTAGCCTCCGCCCAGGTGGGTGACAACAAACCCTCAAGATAACTGCTGCACCATAAGCGATTCATACTCTGCAGCACAGAAGGGCTTGTTTTGTTCTAGGAACTGTCTAAATATCAGTGCGCAGTGAGGAGAGGGACTGAAACATTAATAATACCATGGCCTTGAGACCACCCACCCCAGCAGTCCGCCCTCCTGCCTCTGCACTCACACTGACCAGGCTCCAACCCAGGGAGCCCACACTCCAGGGAAGGCAGCCGGCAACCCTGCAGCAGAGGGGCTTATCTCTAGGCTTCCTGCAGGTAGTACCCTGGGCCTCGCAGGTCCTTAGTGAAGATTGCCAATCTGCAAGGAGCTGGCCTTGACCCAGGCTCAGAGTTCTCAAGCTCATTGGAATTCCCCTTTCTGTTTTATTCTCAAGTGCAAAGCTTTGAGTTAACTAAACTCCTCAGTTCCTGGAACATTATCATCCCTGGTCTCCTGAGCCCCTCTCGTGTGGAGTGTCTGTGCATTCTCTTTGATCTGTGAGCCCTCCTCCCATCCCTCTCCCCATCTCAAGTGTCCATTCTGCAAGGTTAACAGTTCCCTTTATTTTTATTCTAGTAAAATGTGTTCTGCTTCTTTTATGCATTATATTTATCAAACAGAGGTTGATATTTGTGTTTCTTGCTTTGTTAACTGAGCACCTGTGAGATGTGTGCCAGTGCCAGGTGTGCATCTAGTCTGGTGCTTCTGGAATGAATGCCCAGTCTCCTGGTGATGACATAGATGTTGCCCACTGCCTTCTACCACCATTAATCATTCCACTGTGAGTATTCTGGCTTGTGTGCTCTTCCAGACCTGGGAATGTGAGAATTTCTTTGAGTTACACACCTATAAGTGGGATTTGCTTTAATGGCACTGATACTTTGCAGACTGACACAGTCCACCCACTTCCCCACTGCCTGGCAAGCAGTTGGCCTCACCCTACTCTAATTTGTGATACCCTGATAGACTCAAGTGAAAGCTCTGTTTTGCTTTGCGTTTCTTGGGTTACTTTCTTCCTATGTGTACCGGCCCTTTGGGTTTCCTCTTCTGTAGACTTCTGTTTCTGTCCTTGCTCTGTGTGTCAGTACTACTTACATGATGCCCTGCTTGAAGTAGCCGCGGAAGGTGTCGGACTCATGGTACTGGACCTCTCGGTGCTGCACAGGGCTGCCTCCCAGGTAGTCATCTAGCTGTATGGTGTAGATGGCTGCACAGCTCTGTTCATCCTGAGAGGAGTCTTTCCCAATCCAGAAGTGGATGTTCTGGGAGAGGAAGTTGCCCACTCTACGAGTCTGAGGCACAGCCAGAAAGACCAGGTCAAGGGCTGGCTCACCTTCCCTTTGCTGCTGGGCCCTCTGGCATGGGTGGAATGCAGCATCCAGTGGCTTGAGTTCTGCCTTGGTAGGGTCAGGGCCCTTCTGTGTCCCTGGACTGGGTAATAGAGCTGCCCTGTCCCTGTTCAGATCTGCTATTATGACTCAAGCTTTGGTAGCTTGAACTCCTCTCTGCACTTGAGAAAATTTACAGCTGGTTATTCCTAAAATAAATGGAGACTACAGGGGACCTTTTCCCAAATGGACTGTGGACTCACCTTCCAGGTCTCAGCTGTACATCTGTTCATGCACAACTGGTGTGTATGTCTGTGTGGCCCTGTCAGTGTTGTTCATGGGAGAAATTGTTTCCTCCACTAGAATGAGCACTTTGATGCCACAGGAAGGCCTTAGGTTTGGCCTTCCTCGCACCCTTTTAGTGTGGTACTTGGGCCCTGGGAGACAGAAGTGCTACATGTGAGCGGTATGCTGAGGGTCAGGCTGAGGGCCCTATGCCTGCCATCTGATGTCAGATGAAAAGCTCAGGACTAACGATGACCTTTCACAGTCAGACTGGAGGTGTGCTCCACCCTGCACTGGGCATGAACTACACTGATAACCAGGAACCCGCATTTACCCTTACCAGCAGATCACTCAACAGAGCCCAGGAACTGACTCTTGAGAAAAGCCCACAGGAAACGGGAAGGCGGTGCTCACCGAGAGGACGATGTAGCAGTCGCCCTCATAGAAGTTGCCATGGGCGCTCGGGGGCACCAGTGCCAGCTCCATTTTCTAGAAGGACAAGGGATATACAGAAGCAGCATTCCCTCCCTACTCCCACACAACCTCCCTCAACACTGTCATCGGCACAAGTGGTAGAGGGGAAGGGAGATGTCCCCAGCACAGAGTTCATGTGGCTGCTGCTCTGGCTTCTGTGAGTGCTGCCTGCAAAACCCTGGATCCAAATCTGGGTCCCATCCTGGTTTTCCTTTCTCTGTCCTCCTCCCATGGCCTGCTTGGTCTCATCTCACCATATTGTGTGCGGCCTGATCCGCCCCTGCAGCCCTTTGCGGGGAAAAGAGGAGGATGTGAACTGTTAAGTACCCCACCTCCAATCCCAGCAGCCAGGCCACCATGCTCATCCACTCTGACCCCCCACGGCTGGCCAGGCCTGCTCTGCAGGGAGCATGGAGGTGGGGAGGCTGATGGCCTTGAGTGCCCGCAGGTGTCAGACTCCATGCCGTGTGTCCTACTTTTGGAGTCAGCTGGGGCTCTCATTTGTCACTGCATGTACTGCTTGTCCTGGAAGGGCCATCCACATGGCCTCAGATTAAGGTTTCATCACTCTCCAAGGGAGGTAAACCCACAGGCATACTGCATGTGTTTTCTGTAAAGCATGTGTGTTAAATGTAAAAAAGATTAAATGTACTACAATTTCTGTAACCCCACCTTAGTATTCATTTTTAAGTGGGAAACTTAAAATGATGGAAGTGGCCTGGGTTTCTCTAAGCTCTGAGAGCGTGGCTGAGGACTGACCCACACTTCCTGATTGAGGGGAATGGAGGCATCACTGCTGGTTTAACACAGCAGCAAATGACTGGGTTGGGGACAGAGGTGTCCTCACACTGGGCAGGTGGAGCTACCCGGCCCAGGGCTCCGGGCTCAGAGTCACTCTGAGGGATCCATGCCTGGGGTAGGGGAGGGGAAGGGACGAGCCATGCCCCATCTATGCTGCATCACTGTCCATGCTTTGTAGGAACCGGGGTCCAGTAGGACTCCGTTTCTCTGATGGGAGTATCCATGAGCCTCCTGGGAAAGGCCCACCCATCTTTCCAGGACTGACAGTGCAGGCTCACTGAACAAATGGCTAGATAAAGGACAAGCTAAGTTTGGCTCAGAGCCTTGCTTTCCAGGACTAAGAGCCACCTATTGAGTACAGGGGGTGGGGGTGGGGGGCCAAGGATGGGGAAATGTGCACTTTGATGCTGCCTCTCACTGTTCTCAAGCCACAGACCTGAGAGGGCTGGAAGGCTGTTATCTAGCAGGCTCTGGCAGCCAGATTCTGCCCGCAGACACCAGTGGGCAGGAGTAGGGTTCTGGCTCACCTCGATCCTCCAGGTGATGATCCCAGGGTCGTTGCCCACAGCTCTGAAGGCACTGCTCAGAGACATGGTGCTTGTCTTCCCAGGACTGAAACATCACAGAGCAAGAGGTGATGCCCCTTGTGCTGGGCATCAATCCAGTTTTCCTCCTAAATCAGTTCCCAATCTCATTTGCCATCCTGCCATGTCCTGTAGTATGCATATCTAGCCCTTTTCACCATGACAGGGGAAACGATCAAGTTCACAGGGAACCTGGCTGACTTGGTACCACCTGCGAGTCTTGGTTCAAACCCACCACTTCCTTTGTAAGAACCCAGGAGAAGCTGGGCGTGGTGGTGCACACTTGTAATCCCAGCACTCAGGAGGCTGAGGCAGGAGGATCATTGCAAGTTTGAGACCATCCTGGGCTACAAAGTGAGCTCAAGGGCAACCTGAACTGCATAGTGAGACCCTGTCTCAAAAAATAAGGCTGGGGATTTAGCTCAGTTGGCTTAAGTGCCTGCCTGGCAGGCATGAGGTTGTGAGTGCCATCCCTAGTACCAAAAAAAAAAAAAAAAAAAACCTGGGAGAGGCCCAGGAGCAGGGGCAGTAAAAATGTTAAACCCTATGCTCAGTCACTTTGCATACATTATCTGATTTAGTTTTCAGGAGAGCCTATTTTCTTCATCTCATGCTGTAATACAGTTGAGGCTTAGAGAGGTTAAAGAAACTGCCCATGGGCACACAGTAGAATGAGATCTGCATCCCATTTTAAAACTTTTGACATATTGAGACCCTTCATAGGCTTATCTAAATTCTGTGGCAAAGCCGGGCGTGATGGCGCACGCCTTTAATCCCAGCACTCGGGAGGCTGAGGTAGGCGGAGCGTTGTGGGTTCGAGGCCCGCTTGGGCTACAACGCAAGTGCAAGGCTGGCCTGAGCTACATAGTGCGACCCTGCCTCAAAAAAACCAGGGCTGGGAGTTTGGCTCAGTGCCTTAAGCGCCTGCCCTGGTAGGCGCAAGGTTGTGAGCTCAATCCCCGGTGCCGGGAAAAAAAAAAAAAAAAAAAAAAAAAATTCTGTGGCAAGTGGGGAGAAAACCTGATAAGAAAAATGATTTCCAAACTGACCAGCTTTCTACCACTTTCTTTGCCCTTACTCTTCCCAGATCTCTACTTTCAAGGTCCTCTTATGTCACCTCTTTGACCTGTTCTTTGGGATTTTTTTTTTAAGTGAATTATCCTTCAGCTCTACCCGCTTTGCCTTTGTCGTATGACTTAACATATTCCCTGGACTTTTCAGCTGGGATTGGGACACAGGGCTCAGGACCTTGGCAAAGGAAAGGTGTGGCCTAGGTTTGCCAGTCCCCATCTCTCCAACACAGAAAACTTGGAGGTCTCCACTTCCTTGGGCCTGAGCAAGGCAGGGTTGGGAGACAAGGAAGTGGTAAAGAGAAGTCTGCGTGGATTCAGGGCTTTCTGTAGTCAAGGCGTGGTGTGGTTTATTAGGAACGTGTACATGTCCAGGTCTATGAGTTTTATGTCATTTGTCTCCCTTGCAAATTCCTACCAAGGAGCTTTCAATATGACAATATGCAACACAAATAAATACAGATTAGTTTCTCCCAAGAGGTAAAGGATAAATGATGGGATTGGTGGGTTTACATAGGACTGTAAATGTACCAAGGAAGGACTGTATGGATTTTTGCTAACGGGTGGCGTATGGCACTTGTTAGGAGGAAAATATGTAGTGTTGGGAGTACAGTTCAGGCTATTTTCCCAGCATATTCAAGGTCCTGGGTTCAATCCCCACCCATCTATCCACACAAAGACAAGTACATCTGACCATTCTTTTTGTGAGCCTTCATGGATGAAACCAGATTTGGAGAATATGTGCCATTATCTAGTATGGACTTTGGCAAAGAATAAAACAAAACAAAAAAGAGCAAACTCCCTTTGTGTACTGCTAGGACAAGACTAAAGTAGAGCAATGATTTGAAGCAGCCAGTGTTTGAGGATTTAATTCAATAACTTACACAGCCCCACCCTGTGCTGCTCAGAACTGCCAGGAAATATGTTTGGATTTTCTCCAAACCCTAAGTTTCAGACATTAAAGGCAAATGCATGGCCCAATAGGGAAAGGGGACTAGGGCCAATTAATTCATTCCTTGGAGACAGGGGAAGTGTCAATTTGGTAAAAGCCAAACCAACTGGCATTAATTAGAACAGTCTCAGAGCCTAAAAGCAGTATTTTGCTTTCCAGCAGACTTCAAAATTGCAAAGGTGCTCAGGGGGCCTCAAATGCAGAATAGGATGTGCTCCAAGACGGGTCTCCTTACTCTACTGGAACACCCAGAAAACCTAATTCCATCCGCAATATCAAAATCCCCTCAAAGCTGGGTCTCTCCTTTCCAAGTCCTAGTTTGTTAATTCAGTATCCTCTCAAAGGACTGCAGAAACCCCTAGAGGCGGTTAACCCTTCCTCTCACAGAGATGCCCCCATCTCACAGAGATGAACCCCAGAGGAAGCTGGTTTTAACTTTTACCTTGTCTTCCCCACTTTGAAAATGTGCCCGACCCCTTCAGTGGGTTGAGTGGCCTCTGTACTTCTCAACAGGAAATATGCAAAATTAGTCACAAATGCCTCGTTGAATCATTTAAAAGCCTCATCCCAGACAAAGCCAAAGAAATTTCCATCTCCTGCTCCTTTCCTTCATTTAGTAGGACTGTTCACCTGAGGAACAGCCATAAACCAAAGACCTTACCTTCTCCTGTCTTCCCAGTTTTCTAGTGAGTAAACAGCAGCAGGACCGAAGAACCACCCCAAAGCAGCAGCCTCCAGGTCTGGCCGTCTCAGCCTATGGCTGCAGACTCTCGGGTTATATTTGCTTGTGTTTGCATCTTTACTGCATTTTCCTAGTCCTGGCCAATCACAGGCTTGACTTATTCAAACCAGAGGGAAAGCTTTATCTGTTCTTATTCAAAGTAGCGAAAACAAGGAGAGTGGACTTTTAAGGGCTTCTTTTAACTCCAGCTCCACGCCCTTATCTATTGATTTTTTTTAAGTGTAGAGTCCATCAATAATGCACAAAGAGACAGAGAGGATATGAAATTTGCCATATTGTAGATATGAATGCATTACGCTGATGACAGGAGGCAGAGGCTGGTGCTGCCAGCTGTGTGCCTGGATGTGCAGGCTGCTGAAGCTACCCTGAGAAGCTCCTGGCCAATTCTTAGAGGGGGAGAGGAGTCAGGAAGGTCTCCGTCAGCCCAGTGCAAAATGCCTACTATGTGCAAGGAACTATGCTGGGCTCTAAACTTCAGGACTCTGGGTTTAGGAAGGTCAGAGAGGTACATGAGAATAGACTCAGTTTCCTTAAGGCTTCTGATTCGTGCCCAGCAGTCAATAGGACACCAAGGTGCTTGTTAAGCACCTGGGTAGCAATGGAGTTGGCTCCAAAAAGGAGCCATGAAAAAACTAATGGAGTTCGACTTCTGTAACCTTGACTGGAAGCCCAGTTCTTGTCCACCTGGGTGATTCAGCTTCACTGTGACCCAAAAGCCGGCAAGAGAAGAAGGATTGTACCCACTACAAACCCCAGTGCATGACAGGGTAGAAAGGCAGCCCCATACCTGGATAGGTTTTAAAAAACCCGCTTTTATTAATTAATTGTAAGTAATACAAATATTCCAAAAATATAAACAGACACTTAATGGCGTCCTACATTTCAAGTTTTTGAATACAACAAATTTATCAAATCATGAAGCAAGGTAGTCAGAATCCCATAGCCCAGTCACAGTGGGAAGCAGACCTCCTCCCCTTCAAATGGCATCTTGAAAGGGGATCACAGCAAACTTGGGGTAATTAAAAGCAAAGAAGCTCATGGGACGAAGAGATGCATCTGCTCCAGGGACAGCTGGCCAGACTCCCACCTCTCCTGTGGTTGAATATGCAGATATTTACTGGCGTTTAAAAAAAAGGAAAGACAAAACCAAGCCCCCCATTTCAGAAAAAAGATGGTTGAAGGACAATAATGGTTAAATAACCAACTGAATACCAGAAAGGGAAAGTGGGCTTACCTTTCTGAAATACTTGGCCTGGCTGGGGCCATTCGATGCAGGCCAGCTGTACATGGAGCTGCCCACTAATGAGGACTCAGAAGTGGGGAGGGGCAGCAGAACTGCATGGGCCCACTCCCCAGGGAATTACTGCCTTGAGACTCCCATGCTTTTAGTACAAAGACACTTCTGGGCCACTGTTAACACAGGTAAATAAACATTTACGCAAACATCTTTGGGAGGAAAGAGGGAACTAAACAAAAGGTCCCAGGTTAACTGAAGGCAAACCCCCTCTAGCAAGGGATGCATGGGCCTACAGAGCATCCTCTCTACAATGTGCAGAGAGGAAACCCTTATCTGACCCTTTACCGAACTGGTCCTGTGTCCAAAGCTCCCCCTATAAGAGGGACGAGAACATCAGGCTTTTGATTTAGAAGCCCAATCAGAGAGACACACCGTGTCCCTGAAGAGGCACCTTAAAGAACTGAACCTGGCAGGTGGGCAGATTCTGGCATGGCTTGAGTTGGTGCTGACACCAGGCACAGTGGCCTACTTCAGTGGCCTGAAGACCAGTCTCAAGTGGGACAAGCTGGTGACAAGCCCCAGCACAGGCTGCGGAAGTGGCTTCCTCTCAATCTTGCCCTCCTCAATTAAGCAAGTGCCTGACTCCTCTGAGAAGCAAGCGACACAATCACCACTTTACCCACCACACTGTGAAACTAGAAAGCAGACAGCAAATGACTTTAGGCTGGCGCTGGTCCATAAGGATCGCTCATTTAGATCTGCCCATGTTGCTTTGCCGGGAAGGGAAAGGGGAGAGTGGAGGTGGCATTACCAAGGAAAACCTGCAAGTGAGCAGGTGGGGTTCTGACAGGAGCAGGACCTGGAAAGCTGGGGTTTCATGTGGAAGCAGCAGGGACACTTCCAACCAAGCCATCCTAGGCTTTGGTCATGGGTCACATTTCAAGCACTGGGACAAGCCTGATAGGAATGGGGGTGGCAGAGGTTCTGTGTGTGGGAAAACGTGAAATCCGAAAAAGGGCAAAAAGGGTTCTTGGAACTCAAATCAGCTCAGAGCCTCTTATTGCTTAGTCAGAAAAGGCTGGCCAGGTCAAGTAACAGAAGACTTGGCTTAGGCTAACCCTCAGGAGAGGGCTTGGGAAAGACGCGCCTCCTATATCAGAATGGCAGTGGAGGCCAGGACCTGAGTCTCCAGCCACAGCTGTCCTTAGCTTCTGAGTACCCACTTTCTGGCTAGCACCTAGAGCTCTCTCTGCCTTCACCTGCGGTGGGATCCCATAGGCACAGGGAATGACCCTGGGGAAATGACTAGAGGAGGGCTGGGTGCTCTGTTCCACTTCTGTGACGACAAAGGAAGACAAGCCCGCCCACACTGGGACAAGGAGGGAAGGTGACACCACAAAAGATCTAGCCACCCAGCCACCACCCAGAATACTCAGCTGCTGCTCCACTACCTGGCTTCTCAACCTGGTTAGTTCCTGAGGCTGGATCTAGTGTGTAGAAACTGAAAAGGTCAATAGGATGAGTCCTGAGTGGACAGTGTATCCTCACTGGAAGCCATTCACAAATGCTTTATGGTATCTGCCTCCAGGGAACACAGAGATGGGGAGAAGGAGGGAGGGAGGAAAGAACCCCACCCAGCCCCAGGGGAGGCCTTGATTAAGGCAGTGATACAGAGGTAGGGTCCCCCTTGTGGGGAGCCCCTTGTGCTCCCAACTACAGCAGCACTTCTTCCTCTGTTTTCCATCCCGGGGGAAACTTCTGTTTTGTGACTATTTTTTAAAGCATTCACTATTAATAATCTTTGAAAAGTCAGAAACACCCAGAGTGCAGGTCTGTGAGGGGTTCACTCACTCTTGTTGGGGGGGGTGGGGACGCGGCAGCGTGCGCAGAAGGTTGGCAAACCAAATGGTAAGGATATCTGTCCCCCTCGGTTCTGGCCAAGCAGTTCTGAGCCTTTGAGAGGAACAGTGACAGCCAGGAAGGATGAAGACAGGAACACACAGACTTCAGCACAGGACAGACACCCAGGAAGACATGACGGGAAAGAACCCTGCCCAAGCAATGAGAGAGGCTAGGGCAGCCTGGACAGCCTTTCCCAGCCTTTGGAACAAAAGTCCCTGTCCCAGCACCAGCACCAGCAGAGAATCCCTGAAGAGCAGACTTTCGGAAAGAAGCTCAGCTGATCTACGAGGCCAGAGAACACACACTCATGCTTTGGGGATTTAACTCTTCCCTGCACCCCAGCACCTCCCACATTCATCTCAGGCCCAGGATCACAGCTTTGCCAGAAACAAGTCAGGCCCAATGCTCCAGCTCCATGTTTGGAAAGGGAATTTCAAAAGAGTTGAAAGAACGGAAATCAGTTATCTGTCCTCTTCCAGGGCAGGCAGCAGGCCTCCTTCCCCACGGGATCAGGACTATGGCTAGGTAGTGGGGAAGGCAGGCCCAGTGCCCAAACCTTGGGGAGACACCAAGTCCCACGGCAGGCACTCGGCTGGAGGCAAGTGCAACCCTTGGGCCACAGGACCTGATAATCACGGGGTAACTGGTTCTGGAAACAAGTCCTCATCTTCCCAGAAATGGCATCTTTCATCTGCAGCAGCTGGTCGGAGGGTTTTCAGAAAGGTGTGCACCTGGGGCATCCAAGGCCGTCTCTGACCCTTCTTTCTCCTTTGCATAGGCCTTCCAACCCTAAGGAAAGGCCACGGTTTGGCAACAGAGCCTGCCAATAATAGTCTTATCCCTTTAAAGCCCAGTGGCTCACAGGCTGGCAGGAGAGGAGATGAACCAACTTGGGAAAAAAGTCTCGATCTTTCAGCTTCTTCCCTATTGAAACACTGAATTCTCGGAGTTCACACTCTCTCCCCCCTCCTCTCTCTCACACTCACACACACACAAGCACACACACACGCACACGTCTATCTGGGAACCCAGCTTGGAACAGGTATCTCTGGATATTGTTTTCTGATCCACCCAGCTGGCATCTAACCTGCCCCAGAGCTCTTTCCAATCACATCTATTTCCACGCCCCATCTGCTGAGCTGCTCCAGCTTTGCTCGCTCCGTCTGTCAGGTTGATCAAAAAGGCACAGTGTAGCAAAGTCCCCTGCTGGGATAACCGTTGCTTGGAAGCACGAAGGCTAAGGGGCCCGCAGCTGCCCAAGGCTGGTGTAGACGTCGTCTGCTCCACTTAGTTCCTCAAAGATTGGGATCAGGTTGAGCAACTCAGTATCTGCCATGTCATCAAACCAGGACTGCACAGGCACCTGTGACAGGAGAAGGTGGCATCAATCTGACTGCCATTTCTTCCCACCTTCGCTTGGGATCTGCTGGGTCAGCTCGGGTGGGGCACTCCTTCCCAAGCCCACTCCCTCTCCCAGCCCCTGCCACATGGGCAGGTCAGGGCCACTCACTGCATTCTCCGGGTGGAAGATATAAGAAGCAGGCGAGTTGTCCAGGATGAGGGTTTTCCTCAGGTCCCTCCCTAGGCGGCTGAGGTCCTTGACATAGCAGCCCTGGTGGAACACACAGGACTCCCGGAACAGGCGGGCCCGGAACACCCCACACCGGTCCAGCAGGTCCGTCACAGGGTCGGCATACTGGGAGGGGAAAGGATACCCGAGTCTGGATGTAGTCCAGGTCCCTCTGGCATCCCTAACCCCACCTGTGTGGCTGCTACATTTCTGGTCTTTCCTCCCCTCCTACTCCCTGGTACCTTGGCCAGGCTGGCAGTGAAGAGAACACATTCAAAGAGTTCCCCCATTCGTCTCAGGAACTCATCCACATAAGGCCTCTTGAGCACGTACACCTGAGGAAAAGCACAGTAGGCTGTTGGGGGGAACCCGTGCTGAAGCAGCTCAGCACCTGCCCCCTTCACCACCAGCAGAGAAAACGGCAAACAGGGTCAGGCTTCCACACCCAGCGCCTCGGGCCAGCTGGCTGGAACTACCCCAGCCCAGGCTGGCCTCACCGTTCACCAGGCTTCTGCTGGCTCAGTGCTCCCAGCCTTAGCTCAGGAAGGACAACACACCATGTCCCAGGAGTCATCTCTGATTCCGACGGTGGGCCATCAGCTGCCTCCAGAAACAAGTAATCAAGAATAGGCCTCACAGATGGAAACAGCCTATCCTGGATTACTTGAATCCAGCCACAGCCTCTGTGGGAGCATTGTGACCTTGGCTCCAGCAGGACAGTTTGTCCAAGTCCCTATTAAGCAAGAACACGGGTATTTCCTGACACCTCATAACCACACATGGTTTCTCCACTGTACCAGGGAGAAGTGACTTGCCCCCTAATGACCACAGACTAGATTCCTTGCCCCATCTTGCTCTAGAGTCTCCTTCTGTGTGTGTTCCTGCTGGCGGCATCCACATAACACCCATCTTTCATGACTTGCAGTTTTGCTCTAAAAGGTTCTCCAGCTACATGTCCCCCCATCAGTCTGTGGTCTACTGCTTGTCGCCTTCAGCCGACACAGGCTTCTAGGACCATTTATTTCCTCAAAGATCTTTTTATTCATGCTTCTCCCTAGCTCAGAGTGCACACCTGCCATAACTCCCTCCGACAGCAAATCCACCACCAGCTCACCAGACCCTGGTTAGCTCCTTAGCAGAAATCCTCTGCTCCGGGCAGCCACAACTTCATTCCCATTAGCTGCCACTTCTTTAGCTTTCACAAACTCTTCTTCCTGGCTATCCATCACCATTCTTTCTTAAAACATTGGGCAGATAGTGCTCCTTCATCTTAATTTTATCACTTTATTATTATTCATGCCTTCCTTGTTAACTAGGAGCTCAAAGTATGTATGTGCTTTTTGTGTTTTCCCCAGAGGTTTTGTGTATCTCTCTAGCCTCCGCTAGACTGCGAAGGACTGCTGCCTATGGTGGTGACAGGAAAGAAAGCCCTAATAAAGGTGGGACTGTGATGCCAACCCATCAAAGCCTCAAAGCCATTTCCCCTTGAGTACCCAGCCATACAAACAAGTGTCAAGGCCACCAGGGCACCTGCTCCCGTGGTTGCTGCCCCTCAGGCCAACTGGCAACACTCAGAGTGGACAGTCTTTCCCCTGCCAACTTCACATAATCCTTAACCCTGGACAGGGCGGATTCTCAGGGTTGGAGCCTGTTCTGGTTTAGATTCATACTCTCTAACAGATGCCTACCAGGCATTTACTCGGACAGAAGCCACCATAAGGACCCAAGGAGAGGAAGTCAGCGATTTCACAGAGGAGCTGCCTAGGCAGGGGAGGGAGAAATTCAATAGCTCTTCACAGGCCAGGGGTGTGGGCAGGAGGGCCTTCCAGCAGAGAAACACCACTACTGGATTCCTTGACTGTAACAAGCAGAAACACCATCTATTTAGGAAAACAGAAAATGCAGTAAACTCTGATAGGTACTGGCTCCACAGAGGGATGGATAAATAATAGACAGCTGTTACTACCACTAAATAATGTAAGCTGCCCTTTCAGACAGCCTGGCTGTATTATTACTATTATTATATTTGTTTTTTGTTTTTTTTTTTTTGAGATAGATTTGTTTCATGTAGCTTTAGCTGGCCTTGAACTCACTATGTAGTCCAGGCTGGCCTTGAACTTGGGTAGCGAGCCTCCTGCCTCAACCAAACAGCCTGGCTTTAAAGAAGAAAAAGACAACCTAGAGGGAGTAATGGGGCTGAAAGATTATTTTTTCTTTCCTTTTCAAAAATATTTTAGTCTTAGCTGGGCATGGTGGTGCATACCTTTAATCCCAGCACTCAGGAGGCTGAGGCAGGAGGAACGTTGTGAGTTCGAGGCCCAGCTTGGGCTACAATGCGAGCACAAGACCGGCCTGAGCTACACAGTGTGATCCTGCCTCAAAAAACTAGGGCCGTGAGTTTGGCTCAGCGGCTTAAGTGCCTGCCCTGGCAGGTTCGAGGTTGTGAGTTCGATCCCTGGTGCCGCAAAACGAAAAAAAATTTTTTAGTCTTCTGCTGATGGAACAATAAAATAGGAGAGGCTGAAGTTACAGAAAAGGAATCAGCTGATGGAAAACAAGCCCCAAGGGGACAAAGGAGCCCAGCACAAGCAGAGCAGAGAGCAGATCCCCACCCAGGGGCCGGGTGTGGCCTGGCAGGAAGCTCACCTGGTGAGTGGTCCCCTCAATCTCTACAGGCACTATGAAGTCAGCATTGTTGATTGGCTGGAAGGCAGAAGAATTAATGAGGTGAGGTCAGCATGGGAGAGACAAGAAGCCCCCACCACGCCCCGGGAGGGTGGAGGGAAAGTGATACTCGAGGCTCCCGGAAGCTCCTCCTGCCAGTCCACTAAGGGCTTCTCAACCCAGTACAGGGCCCAGTATCCCCTTCTGGTTTCCCTGCTCCTCAGCACCTCTGTGCTATCCTGCCAAATCCAATCTGAGTTTAGTTTTAGGGATTCCCTGAGTGAACAAACACTCTCATAAAACAAGACAAGACAAGACAAGACACAACAAGACATGACATGACACATGGGGCAAGGCCAAAGCTAATTCAACTCCTTTTAAGCCTGACTCATGTGGCTGGCTATGTGTGAATGTGTGCGTGCGTGTGGCCTCCTGGCAGTGATGTGGAAGAGGGCAGAGCAGGGAGCTCCCATCTAACTGTCTTCAGTATGGTCTCTCCGTATCTGTGATACCAGGTTGGCCTGGCCTCTCCCCTCCAGATACTTCCACCTTCACCTTTAGGCCACCTCCTGGCACCTGTCAGGCTCACAGGCGGGTCCAGGATGGGTGGAAGAAGGGTTCCACATGTCAACTTACCTTAAAGGAACTGTGTACAAGGGTTTCATCCAGGTCTATGACCACACAGATTCTTCCTTGATCTTCCTCCGTCACCTCTGGGAGTAGGCAGGTCCCAGGGATCTAAAACCAAAGCCAGATTGTGCCAAGATGCACCCACCCAGAAAGCCCCATCATTCTCCCTGGCAGAGCTCTGGGAAGAGCCAGGCTGTTCGTGGAGACAGAATCACTAACTCAGGGCAGGCATTACTTGAAAGAGAAAGGACAAAGGAGACAAGAGTGGCTCCCCGATCTCAGTCTCCTGGTGAGATTGTGAAGCAGACCTGGAAAATGGAGGTGGCAGCCAAGGCTGCTGTGGGATGCGTGGCCGCTACAGGAAGCAGGCAGGGAGCCCCGGCCATCCCCTTGAGCAGAGGCCCTCAGCGGACACTTAGGATAAAGGCTTCCTAAGGCACAGAGCGGGCTGGCTAGGCACCAAAGAGCAAGGGATCAGCATGCCTGCCAGGCTGCCAGGGACCGCAGGGCCAACAGATTCACATACCTGATAAAACTGGTACTGGAGACACTGGAGCAGATCCGACTAGAGAAAAAAAGGTGGCGGTCAATGCCAACTCACTAACAGTTCTTGTCCCATCCAAACCACTGCTTCTACCTCAAGACCCAGCCATCTGGAAGTTCCTTATATGACAAAAGTGGCTTTTTTGGGAGCTGGACAAGAAAGAAAGATTAGCGCTTCCTTTCCACATTAGACCTGACAAAATACAGAGAAGACAGTGTCCTTGTACTCAGTTTCCTAACTGCCTCTCAGTTAGACAAAGTAAGGAGCAAAGACCGTAAGAGGTCAATCTAGAGACATACAGAGGCAGAACCATGATCTGAACTCCTCACCCTTTTTTTTGAGATAGGGTCTCACTTTGTAGTCCAGGCTCACCTCAAACTCATGGCAGCACTCCTGCCTTAGTCTCCTAAGTGCTGGGATTACAGGTGAATGCTACCATGCCCAGCTTGAACTCCTCACTCTTGCTCTGTCCTTAAATCCAACTTCTCTTTGACAACATCAATTTTCTGTGGCCCTCTTGAGGGAATGTGGGAGGAAGACAAAGCCTCCACAAAACATCAAGTAAGACAATGTGAAGCCACTGTGTGTACAAAAAATGTGAAGTGTAGCTACGTGTGTACGTTGGGGGACACACCTATAATTCCAGCATTTGGGAGGTTGAGGCAGGAGGATCCCTGTGAGCTTAAGCCAGCCTGAACTACACAGAGACCCTGTTTTCAAAAACCAAACCACCTGGGTGTGGTGGCGCACACCTTTAAACCCAGCACTCAGGAGGCTGAGGTAGGAGGAGCATTGTGAGTTTGAGGCCGGCTTGGGCTACAACATGAGCAAGGCCAGCTCGAACTACATAGTGCAACCTTGTCTCAAAAACAGTAGGGCCGGGAGTTTGGCTCAGTGGCTGAAGCACCTGCCAGACAGGCACGAGGTTGTGAGTTCGAGCCCCGGTACAGCAAAACAAAACAAAACAAACAAAAAACCCCAAACCAAACACCCCAAAATATGAAGTGTGAAAATTAATTAATAATTAAAATGTTATGGTTATAAAAAGTAGTAGGTGGTTCTAATAACAACCTTGAAGAAATAATAAAATTCTGGGGTTGGGGATATATCTCGGTAGTAGTGTGCTGGCCTCACAAGTAGAGTGTGAAGCCCTGGGCTTGATGCCCAGCACTACAAAATAAAAAAATAAAATAAGCAGGCATGATGGTACATGTCTATGATTTCAGTACTCTGGGAGGCTGAGGCAAGAGAATTGCAAGTCTGACCCTAGTCTGGGCAACTCAGTGACTCTGCAAGACCTCATCTCAAAAAAACAGAAAAAGGCTGGGGTAACAGCTCAGCACAGCAGCCCTGGATTTAATCCCCAGCCTTAGTAAATAAGTAAAATACTAACAGAAAACCTCAGTGTTGGCATGTTAGTATGTATTTTCCTTCAAGTGGGTATTAGGAGTCTTTTATTCCATAAGATTAATACTATGTAATTTCATGTTTGGCTTTTTGGCCAAATGTCATAGTTTAATATTCTCCAAGTTACTGAGAACTCTTTATAAAAATTAATTGCTTAGTAATCCTGTCATGTTGTACTTTAACCATTTGTCCCCCACTGGGTAAGTGATTTTCCACTGATGTACATGTCTTAGTCTCATTTAGGAATGACAGCTGGACCTTGGTGTTTCAGAGAGGTACCACTGGCATGTGGGGCAGAATAATATTTGCTGGTCAAGCTGACTCCACCCTAAAAATACGAGAAATATCATTTGGTCACTGGACAATCAAAACTACCCGTACACTTCCAAGTGCTTTTGCACAGGTATAGGTGTGGGAACTGCTGGGAAGGGTTATTAAGGGCATGGCGGAAGCCATGCACAGGGGTGCATGCCTATAAAGCCCAGCTACTTGGGAAGCAGAGCAAGCAGATTTAAGTCTGAGGCCTGTCTGGGAAACTTAGGCAAAATTCCATCTCAAAATAAAAGGGTCTAGCCGGGCGTGGTGGCTCACACCTTTAATCCCAGCACTCGGGAGGCTGAGGTAGGAGGACCATTGTGAGTTTGAGGCCCGCTTGGGCTACAATGCGAGCGCAAGGCCGGCCGGAGCTACATAGTGCGACTCTGTCTCAAAAAACTAGGGCTGGGAGTTTGGCTCAGTGGCTTAAGTGCCTGTCTGGCAGGTGTGAGGCTATGAGTTTGATACCCAGTGCCACAATAAATAAATAAATAAATAAAAAGTAAAAATAAAAAGGTCTGGAAATTAGCTCAGTGGTAGAGTGTTTGCCCAGGATGCATAAGGCTGTGGGTTCATGTCCCCATACTAGCGGGGAGAAAAGCATGGCAGATTTTAGTGCCTTGGTTCCCTGCAAGTCAGGTAAAATGTAGAAGGTAGCTTTGCATGGCAGAAAACAAAATACAGGCTTTAGAGTCAGATCTGAGTTTGAATCCTGACACTACCATTGGTTAACCATGAACTCTTCAGGGCAGCATATCCTCTGGGACTCAGTTTCTCTATCTGTAAAGTAAGAATCCCGTAAATACCCTTGCAGGGATGCTTTGAGGATCACATGAGAAGATATATGCAAAACCCTTTGCAAGATCCCTCAGAAACCACAGACATTCAGACCAATGACAATGGGACTACCAGGAAACAGACCGCTAAGGAAAGGACAGAAGAAAGGCCTCTAAGTCAGAGATCTTTGCGACCACAAGCAAGGCCACTCTGTCCGCTTGCTGTGGTCTGCAGGAATCTCCCACCATCTGCCCCTTCCCTGCCAGCATGATATCATCCTTCCGAGCTGCTACCTTAGCAATGGTGTTGGCTTCTTCCTTGTATGCAGCGAGCTCAGTGCAGGAACTGGACTGGCCAACATGCTGGGCACGAAAACAGCAGAAGAGGGCCTTGAAGATGTTACGTCCACGTGGCTTCTTAGGAGAGGACTTGGAGACCAGGCCTAGAGAGGAGGGAATGACTGAGGCATTAGCTATACAGATACCAGTCTCTGTTAACTGCTACCCCATGCAGTCCCTGCCTCCAGCCTGTAAGTTTTGCTGGGCACATAGTATATGCCTGGCAGACAGCCACATGCACTTAACGGTAAAATGTGCACTTTATTCCAGCATCTTTTCTCCAAAGCAGAAATGGCAGGAAACACTGTTGTCTGGTTTGGGAAATGGAAGCCTTGAATTGCAGATTTGATCTTTATATTCTTTGGCGGCCAGAGGAAAAGATGGAACAGGTACAGAATCTGAGTCACGGCACACTGAAGATCCACTCAGAATCAACTCACAAAGACATAAATCTTCCCTAACACCAGTTCCTGGAAGCTCACCTGGGTCTAGACAACAAAGTAACCTCGTCCCCTTCCAGTTAGTGAAGCTGCTGTTTGTTTCGGCATCAGCTTTCCTAGATGCTAGGCAGGTGGGAGCAGAACTGAGCCCAAACTGCCTAAAAACTCCAGAAAGATGACAGCCCCAAAGAGGAAAATGCGACCTATCTACACCCCACTCTCTTCAACACGCCCTTCCCTCAGAGACATGCAGCCGGACTGGGAAAACAAAGGTTGATTACAGCCCGCGGGAAAGAAACACTTGAAGTCCTAAGCTGAGGCCTCTGCTTCTACACTGCAGCTGCTTAGTTCTACCATGACGATTTGGGCTTTGAAAACATAAGGCCTCTTTTTTTTTTTTTTGAGAGACAGGGTCTAGAAACGTAGTTCAGGCTGGCCTTGAGCTCACTGTGTAGCTTCAAACTCATAGCAATCCTCCTGCCTCAGTCTCCTAAATACTGAGATTACAGGCGTGTGCCACCATGCCTGGTCATAGAGCCATTTTATTTTTTAAAAAAATTTTTTAGGTACCACGGATCAAACTCACAACCTCACGCTTATCAGACAAGCGCTTGAGCCACTGAACTAAATACCCAGCCCTCATAAAGCCATTTTAATAGCAAACTTTGCAAAGCACCCCCAGAAAGACCAAGCAAAGACACAAAGCTATGGGAATTTTAGGATTAACTGGAAATGGACTTCAGAATGTTTTGCAAGTTCCCTTTGCTTCAGGTGAACTGTCCTGGCCACTGTTGACCAAGACTGGGAAACTGCATGGACACTGTTGCCAGGAGGTGGCGCTACATGGCTACTCTCAGAGTGGTTCTCAGCCACAAATTAGTACGTGGGTCTTGTGTATCCTAAAGCCCGAGGGGGAGACCCAACCTGGGCCTAAGGATTAAACACAACAAGCTATTCCAGTTTAAAGCACGGCAAACTATGCAGAAAATACTATGGGTATGATGGCTCACATCTGTAATCACAGCATTCAGAGACTGAGGCAGGAAGATCACTGCAAGTCTGAGGCCAGCCTGGGCTAAGCAGAGAGTTCAAGGCCAGCATGAACTACACACCAAAATCCTGTCTTCAAAACAAAACAAAACAAAACGAGTATAGAAAATATCTCGTTTCTGCAAGGAAAGAAAAACAAAACAGTACGTGCCACCGAGGCTTTCCCCGTGTCCTTGGGATGGGGAGAAAGGAAACGAAAAGGCAGGTGGCTGTGGACACCCACAAGCAACAGGAGTCCTCAGAGCCTGCACTAGGGCAGCTCTTACACCGTGGGTGACAGGAGAGCTGCTCGACAGTTACTGGGCTGCCTGTGACGCTGGAGGACACAGAAAAAGCAACTGTTCCCAAGCCCAAGGGTGAGGAAGCGGACGTACCCAGCAGTCAGTCAGACCCAGCGCCACCCACCACCCACCACCCAGAGGACGATGGGTTCAGTGGACTGAAGAGCAAGGCTGGTGGAGACTGCAACCAGTGCAGCTCCCTCCCTCCCTCCTTCCCCGGGTTAGGACACATCCCTGGACACTGGGAGGACCCCTGATGGAGCCCCCAAACCAGGCCATCACTCTTAAGCTCCTGGCCCTAGAGAAAGAACCAACCTGAGGGTTTTGGGGATTGTGTCATGAAGCTGTGATGGGGACCTCCCCCCAAGTCCCCCCACCACAAAGACCAAAGTCAGAGCAGAGCCCAGCACTTACAGTCAGCAAGATGAGAGGTTCCGGGGCCTTCTCCCCCATGCTCATTATTCTAATCATCTGCACAGAAACTGGAGGGAAAGAACAGCCGCCCCACCTGCCTGTTGGCCCACATTAAATTCCAAGCCCGCGCACTCAGGGCAGATGCTGACACAAAGCTCCCAGATCAAAGCTGAACCACTGCTTTTCCTTTGGTTTATGGTTTCTTCATGCAGAACCACAATCGGAGGCTTAACCCAGGCAAGGAGCCTTTCTTAAAAGGCCACACAGCCCTGGCCTTTCCTGAAGAGAGGGCACCAGGAATGCACTCAACATCTTAGTGACAGACGCTGTGAAGGCTGAGTAATCCTGAGAGGCAGTGGGGTGAAAGGGGCAGCTGGCTGGGGCCACGGAGAGGCCTCGCCTTCGCCCACCATGGGGGGCCCAACAGGCACAAGCGCCTGGCCCTGGACGGGGAGCTTGGGCTCTGCAGGGGATGAGGGGCTTCTCAAAAGCACAGTGGGACTGGCAGCCCCTGCACCACAGAGATCACAAATGTGCTGACCTTGGGGCAGGGACTAGAGGCAGAATATCCCAGACCCGCAACAGCAAGGTCAATACCCCAGTCATTCCTCTCGCTTCCCCAACCCCTCCTACCTCCACCCTCCAGGCTGTCTGTCCCCCTTCCCTTTGCAAACAGCTCCTGAGAACTCATCAGGGCCTGTGCCAGCCTCCCTCAAGGGCCTCAAAGGCCTCAGCCTGGTACGTTTGTCTATCTCCAGCCTCTGTGAGGCCAGTGCTCAATAACTTCAAGGGCTTCTGCTGGCTCTATACAGCCAGGACCCAAAAAAGCCTTCCCAAGTTTCCAACAGTTCAAAAGCACCAGAAACAAGAAAACCTTTCTTTAAACGAGGAAAGGAAGGTGGCACTACAGGAGCTGGGTGCCTGAGGCAAGACACCGAGTCTTTTTGGTCCTCTGCCATGTTTACTGGGCACCGATGTGTCAGGTCTTTGTCAGACACTTGCATCACTACAGTTAATCCTCACAACAAACCCAACTGCAGGCAATGATCCCTCAGTTTACAGGAGGGAAACTACACAGGTCACGCTGGGAGTATGATAGCAGAACCAGCATTTGAACCAGGTCTGCCCGAACCCAGAGCCAAGGCTCTTAACCAACATCCCACAGGACCTGACAGTCCAGGGACACCATGTGCAGCTACGCACACAACTGGGAAACCTGCGTGCACTGCCAAGGTCTCTCCATGGGAACGCTTGCTCTACTGCTCTCTAGGGTGGACTGGTGAGGGGTCAGTTTGGGGACCAGCCTCCCGACTTCCTTCAATTCTGTCGGGCAGGCTATCAAGAGGGCAAGGGGTAATAGTAAAAGACTCTGGAGTCCCTTGGGCTCCAGTGAACCCACCTGCTCTGACCAGCAGATATCAAGGGCAGGGAAGGACTGGAGCCTCTGCCCAGTGGGTTTAAGGGTGAAGGGACCCACACACCAGAGCAGGATCTGAAACTTTTGTCCAAGAACCCTCCAATGGCTCCTTTCAGTCAGCACTCAGCATTGTGCCTGAAAACCCTCTGTGTGTGACGGGCAGGGAGCGTAGCCTACCTTCACGGGACAGGAACACGGGACACAAGATCTACAGGTCTGAAGAGCTTCTACTGCGCAAGTTTCATCAGCGAGGGGAGACAGGACTCCAGTGTGTGTCATGGAGCTCCACGACCAGCTGCTCTCCATCCTCCCTCTTGGAGCCACACTGTGGACACCCTGTCCTCCTCTCCTGCCCAGATGCTGATGTATATGTGCTCTCCCTGCTCCCAACATCTGTTTTAGGACTAGATGTCTAAGAGGACCTACACAGACCCAATGAGGGAGCCAGCCCTGGCCGAAGAAGTAGGCAGGCAGGCTGCTGAAGACAGGGAGGCCAGGCTACCCGCCTGACGTACCACTTCTCACTGAGGCAGGTGTGGGGAGAGCAGCCTGCTCACCTGAGAGTCGCCAGGGCTGGAGTCCAGGCTCTGCCTGTTAGAGCCTGGTTTCCCTATCTACAAAACGGGATAGGGGGTAAACAAAAGGATACACAAAACTTACAGTAAGCTACTGTGTAAACTCTAAAACTAAATGCCATGCTTATTTTAATTAATTATCTGGCTGGCAAATCCTGGGTCTCATCATGGACCACTAAATGCCAACATGCAAGGAGACCAGAAACAAAGAGATTAGGACTTGTGCTCACCTATTGTATCTGGTTGAATGCCAAGAACAGAAAACACGGGAAAAGTGCTTGGGAACTTTCATTATGGGCAAGTTTCAAAGTCAAACCTGCAACTCTACTACCTTCTTCCTACACTTACCACAAAAGCTGTGTCCCAGTTCACAACCACACTGTCTGGTACTCTGTGAATGATGGGAAAGCAGGTAAGGCTGTCCCACCTGGTGTGAACATCACACCCAGTACTTCTGGGAGGACTGCAAATTCAAGCCCAGCCTGGGCAACTTAAGTGATTTAGAGAGGCCCTGTAATAAAAGATAAAAATGGTTGGGGATAGCTCAGGGTGAAAACCCTGGGTTCAATCCCCAGTACTGCAAAACAAACAAAAAAGAACTTAAAAAAAAAAAAAGAAAGAAAAAGTGTATATGTGTGCACACACAGAGATGGAGACCAGCCTTACCTGATATTACTTTTTATTTTTTTTTTTTTTTGTACGGAGAATCTAACTCACAACCTTGTGCTTGCCAGGCAGGTGATTGTGCCACTGAGCTAAATCCCTGGCCCACCAGATGTTATTTTTGACCTCCTGACAGTTACTAACAAAACAGGTTTGTGTCCAGCAAAGGAACTCAAAGGAAATCTGTCTGAGACTGAGCAGAAGGCAATCTCTCAGGCCATTGGTGTTTTTTTTTTAGGAGGTACTAGCGATTGAAACTAGGGCCTTTTTTACAGAGCTACATTCCCAACCTTTTTTAAATTTTAGGAGAGGTTCTCACTAGGTCACTAAATTGCCCAAGCGGGGCTTGAATTTGGCGATCTTCCTGCCTCAGCCTCCCAGAGTATTGGGATTATAGGCATGTGCCATCTCACTAGCCAGGCAATTTGGTTTCAACAAACCTATTCACATACAACGATACTTTCTTAACTCACCCCTCCAGAACTACTTCCTCCCCACCCCCATCCACTCCAGCAAAGAGTCTGGTCCGACTAACGCTATGAAATAGTCTTTCTGAGGGGCCTCCATCCTATTAGCTATTGGAGAAAGAAGAGTATTCGAAGCATTTCCGGCCCTTCTTGGCCAGCTGCCTGGGCTCTGCCGCTGAGACACATCTGAACGAGGCGCCCTGCGGGGTTCTCCTAGGTTGTTAGCAAGGAGCATTTGTGCCTTGGCTACAGACAGACACTAAAATGCCAGGTGGACGGAAGGGTTCTTTGGACCAAGAGGGCAACAGAGGGTAAGAGATCTCCCACGCAGTCTGCAAACAGGGAGGGTGCATTTCTTTTGTCAGTGCCCAGTCACCGATGCTGCTCTCTCTGGCTAACAAGACAGGCAGGTCCCTGCCCAGCTTAGCACTAACTCCCTAAGTTCCAAAGACTAGCTGTGAATCTGACTGCTGGACCTTTTTTTTTTCCCCTCCTGAAAAACCAGTCTGAGACACACTGTGGCTCGCACAGTAGCACACTGTACACCAGTGTCCTCCCACAGCCAGCAAATGGGGCAGCCCTACCTCAAGCCAAAGTCTCCATTAGTTCCCCTTCCTTGGGAGGGAGGGCTCCCTGCACGTCTTTTGTTTTTTAAGAAATGGATTCTTCAGCCGGGCGTGATGGCGCAAGCCTTTAATCCCAGCACTCCGGAGGCTGAGGTAGGAGGAGCGTTGTGAGTTCAAGGCTGGCTTGGGCCACAATGCGAGCGCAAGACTGGCCTGAGCTACATAGTGCAACCCTGCCTCAAAAAACCAGGGCTGGGAGTTTGGCTCAGTGGTTTAAACGCCTGCCCTGGCAGGTGTAAGGTTGTGAGTTCAATCCCCGGTGCCGCAAAAAAAAAAAAAAAAAAAAAAGGATTCTTCACCCGTGGGTCCTTAATGCCATCTGTGAAATGGGGGTGGGGGTTGGGGGGGTCACAGGTCACATGGTAGCGTGCCTTCTGCCTTTCTTTCCCTTGCTCAGTTCAGCAATCTGGTTTCTGATCTCCATTTCAGGAACCTTCCCTCAAGGACTGTTTTGGGAGCAGGGGAATCCTGGCAACTTCTAAAGCATCATCAACAAACTCTTGATTTCAGCTCAGCCTCTGAAGTAACTGCTGGCAGCAACACACCCTCCTGGGCAGCTCCAACATTCTTTCTAAATGTGCTGGTGTGGGGCACCTCCGCAGCAGCAGGGCCGGTTCTAGAGCTCCAGAGGCATTGCCTCACAGCGATGTCAGCAGCACAGGAGTCCTGTGGGGCGGCAGGAAGGGACCTGCTGGTCCTCAGGCCAGCAGAGACAAACTCAGAAGCCATTTAAGAAAACTCTAAGGAGCCGGGCGTGGTGGCGCATGCCTTTAATCCCAGCACTCGGGAGGCTGAGGTAGGCGGAGCGTTGTGAGTTCGAGGCCGGCTTGGGCTACAACTCGAGCGCAAGGGCGGCCTGAGCTACACAGTGCGACCCTGCCTCGAAAAACCAGGGCCGGGAGTTTGGCTCAGTGCCTTAAGCGCCTGCCCTGGCAGGCGCGAGGTTGTGAGTTCAATCCCCGGTGCCAAAAAAAAAAAAAAAAAAAAAAAGAAAAAAGAAAACTCTAAGGGCCAGCTCCTGCTCTGCCTTAGAGCAGCAGGTCCTGCCCCTCACAGCAGCAGCTAGAGCAGGGGTGACATTTTGGGGGACTGGAAATCAGCCATCTTGAGCCCTCCCTCTTCCTAAGGAGATGCTGAGCAGACAGAGGGGAGGTGGGGGAGAGGCGGGGGTAACAGAAACCCTCAAGCTGGACATGAACGCCTTCTTGGTGGCTGAGTTCCTGCTCAACTCCTATGCCCAACTCCTGGGATGCACGAGTTTAGTGAAAGACTGAGAATCCAGTGCCTCTTTCCCCTCCAGCTGTATAAACCTGCTTTAGGTTGACCAGAGAAGGAGCATGAGATGGAGAAAAGTGAAGGCACAGGACAAAGCAAGGGAACACTCAGATGAAACAGTGGTTACTCATGGTGCCACAGATTTGAGTTTAAATCCTAGTTCTGTAGCTCAGTAACAGAGCACTTGCTGAGCACATACAAGGCGCTGGGTTCAGTAACTACCACTGAAAAATTTTAGAAATCTGTCCAACATGGTGGTGCATGCCTGTAATCCTAGCATGTGGGAGGCTGAGGCAGGAGGACAGCCCAGGCTACATACTGAGTTCAAGTTCAGACTGAACTACATAGTAAAACTCTGTCTCAAACTGCTCCCCATACCAAAAAAACAAAAAAACAAAAAAACAAAAAAACGAATTCTGCCATGTCTGCTGTATGTGACCCAGGGCCTCAATGTCTTCAACTGTAAAGTGGGAAGAATTCCTGTATCTCAGAGGGTGAGAATTACAAGCTTAGGGGGTGTCCTACCCCTAATAAAAGCTTGTTGTCAGTCACTAGGCATTACAAAGTGCTTTCAAATCTTTGTCTCAATCTAGAAATGTTCCCATTCGAAGGCACCATAAAGATTTCTTCTCACTCATTTCAGGGGTCACTCATAGGTAGTGACAAGGCCATGCCTGGGAAATGCCTTTCCTGCAACTCCACAAAAACCAATCACAGTTTCTTATCCCGTCACCGAGGTTGGCCAATCAGTTCCTTCCTCATGCAGCTGGCACCCATGGGACTGCGAGGATTCTGCCAGGGAAGCGTTCATTGCAGAGGACACTCGGGGGCTCCTCCCACACCCCTTGCTCCTGAGGCCCAGTCACCCAGTATAGGTGTGTCCCGCAGAGTGCGCAGAGGGCTAGAAGTCAGGAAACCCCGGCAGCTCTGGGCCAATGGAAAAGGTCTCCCCTGCATGGAACCACAAGGCGGCACCTGCGGGGTGGCCTGGGTGGAACCCAGTGTAAATGAGAAGTGGCAGATCTGGGGAAGAGTCTAGCTGCCTCTAGAGAAGTTTCAGCTCTCTCAGTGGGGGTCCTCCCTAACTGGCCAAGTAGGAATAATGCCTACCTAAAGTTGTTATGAACACTGAGACATTAGATATAAAATTGCAAAAAATACAGTATATAGTGCCTTGCCCATGGTAAGTACTCTATAAATGTTAGCTGTGATCACTATGAGGTGACCAAGGATCATGACTCTGCCCGTTTGCTCAGAAAACTTGAGGGCTCCCCTTGAAAAACCACGGGATCTTTAAGAAGCAGCAAAACTGGACCCCCAAGGCGAACCTTCCTGCTCACAGATGAAGAGGCAGTTGGAGCCACTGCTGTGTTTACCTGGCTCTTCTCTGAGGACACCTGTCAGAATCACAGGGAGCATTTGGAACACACGTGTGCGGGGCCCACCTGCCATGCTCTGATTCAGTAAGTCCCAGGTGGAGGCTTTGTATTTTTAGTAAGTGTCACAGGAGATCTTAATGTGTGTCTCTGGCTGAAGGCCAATGTCTAAAGGTTGCCAGGGGTCTCTGACCAACCTTCCCAAGGCTGGAAGGAGACTTTGCCAAAGTCCTTGTGGTGCCTCCTCTCACCAGACCTGACTGGCTGAGTGTCTCTGTAGGCCTCAGAGGAATTTGTGTTCGGGGTTGGCTATGACTTTCTAGAGGCATTTATTCTATTCCATACATGAATCAAAAAATCTGAGCTTGCTGCCTCTTGCAGCGGGTCCCAGGCACTGTAAGAGGGGCCCCCAGCCCATTCTGCCATGGAAACAGAAGAGCTGGGATGCACTGTTCCTTTCCGTAGCCCTGTTAGGTGACTTGTACTTTCTAAGTCTGCTTGGTTGTTACTGAGGTTGGGGCCACATTTGTTACCTAGGAATAGTGCATGTGGGAAAGAGCAAATTCAACAGGACAGAAAAGCTGTGCCAAGAGATAAAAGAGAAAGTTACTGTAATCCAGTATGGCCAATGTATATAAGTATATTTTGATTTAGTATAATTATCTTAAGTGCTTTATATGGGTTTTCTTTTTCTTTTTTGGCCTGTTAGTGTGGCAGTTGATCCGTATATATGGATATTAACTTTATAAGGATTTACGAGATAAATAAATGAATATGGTACTGGCAAAGGCGGGGGTGACCAACTGAGATGTATTATGTACCTGGACCAACTCCCCAAATGACTGTAATCATTATGGACTACGAACAAGTACTAATAAAAAATCTTAAAGAGATAAAACAGGTATAGAATAAAACAGTAAGAACAAAGCCTAATTTTGGGGTGAGTGGTAGTAGTCAAGAGCCCCTGGGAAGAAAAGAAAACATTAGGTCAACTGGGAGATCAGGTTCAAACTAAACTCTAGGAACAGCTGACCTATAAAACAAGGCATGCACACCTCCGGCCCAGAAGGCTGGGACACCCACTCTGCAGGAGCAGATCCTGGAGCAGGCACACCCAGACTTGAAGGGCTGGGTACTCTGCTGACACAGAAACTCTACTCTAGTTGTTCCAGAAAGGCTTCCGGTTCTAAGAAGTCAACTTCTTCAGTATAATTTCGTCTAGTTCCTTCAAAAGACTTCCATGTTAATGTGCTGACTTGTGCCCAGTAGGAAATTACCCTTCCGTTTCAGAAAAGCAGCGATCATGTCTGAGCCACATTCCCACTCCCATTAGTGAGTTAAATTTCAAACTTTCCAGAGGCAGCTGGTCTAAGGATGACAAGCAATTTAATGCTGCTTTTTCTCAACATTTTACCCCAAAAATCAAAGCTGCCAAGGCATACCTTAAGAACATCCATTCCTCTTCAAAATCTGTTTCTTTTTTATTATTAAAATTCCCCCAAAGAAATCTGAATTTCATTAAGTTCATTATCTTTCAAAGCAAATGCAAAGAGCAAGAGAATGGGGCACACAGTTGTCTTGAGTATCTCTGTATCTATCTCTGAGAGATCAAGCAACTGCTTCCAAGGTTTAGTTAAGATTTCCGAGACTCCTACAGGAGACACATGACGCTCTGGCCTCCTCCCACCTCCAGATGCCAGATGCCCGGGCGCCAAACAGAATGGCTGAAGCCCTACAGCACATGCTACTCAATGGACATGCAGACAAAATTCCAGCTCAAGTCACAGTGGTACACAGAAGGGGTCTGTGCAGCAGGTCTCTGTTGGGAAGGCCCAAGCCCCCACATCAGTGTCCCCTCTGAATCCCAGCCACCTTAACAGTAGAACATACATGATCAGGACTGTGTACTGTTTATGTGTCTTGGGGGAACAGAGGAGGGAGAACAGTAGCAGGATAGCTGTTTAAAAAAAGGACATTAACATTTACCAATAAAAAAATTAATCAGCTTCCATGTACCAGCATTATAGAATGGTATAGCTTTATTTCTATTTTACAGATAAATTATTCACAAAGCTAACATGATCTGTCAAGGCTTACTGCAAACAGGAAAAGCGGAGATTTGAACCCAGGCCTGAAGAAACCAATTCTGCAACTGCAACAATTCTTTTAGGGAAGAATGAACACGACCCTGGTCCTACAAGAACCAACCTTTCCAAGTTGAGAAGAAAAGACAATACCCCAAAATACTTCAAACGCTTAGGAGAAAACTGAGAAGAGAGGAAGGGTAGGGAATCTGTGACCACAAATACGCATTCCCACAAATATTTACATATTGTGTTTATTTCTTATATTAGGAACATTTCTATTAATTCGCCACAGAAGGACTGGGAGCATTAATTCATGTGGTTAGAAAAGGGACTTGTACAGTATTTCCCATTTGAACAAAATATATACTAAAGGATTTGGAAGGTGCCACAGAAAGAAAACTACCACCTCCTTCCTTTAGTTAACTTTTCTCAACTTCTCTCTAATGGAGCAGGAGGAGCCAGGAATACCCCATCTGCCAGACACAGAGGATTTTTCACAGGAATTCCAAACTCCAGTTCAGTGGAAAGTTCGGCAAGTGAAATGCAAAGTTCCAGCCCCAGATGTTGGCATTTGCCGACTTCTAGTTGCTGGGTTAGGCCTATTCCCGTGGGGTCCTTAGGATAGGAACAAACACAAGCTTAAATGGCCACCCAGGCCATATCACTCCAAGGTAGGAGGAAAAGTTCAGAGAAATTACAGGGGTAATTCTCAGCAGCCACCGGGAAAGTGAGCACAAAGAGGCCAAGAGGAGGCTGGGGCCAGGTGAGAGGAGCCCATGCACCCTGGCCCCTGCAGGCTGTGCAGAGGTGCACCTACCCACAGAGCCAGCTGAGGAGGAAGCACTGGCAGGCAAGACACTTTGCAGCCTGTCACGTTAAGGGCTCAGTGACATCTACAGCAAAACGTATCTGACTAGTTCCTTGAGAGAATAAGGCAGGATCTCTCCCTTCCGTGGAGAAAGTGGGTGCTAGAAAATCTTGCCACATCCAATTTTGGGAGGCACCTGAGTCTCTGAGGGGAAGCCTTCCTACTAATGATTATCGGAACTTGTACCCACATGAGAAGGTTTCATCATCCCTCCCTGTGAAGGGACAGTAGATCTCTCCATCAACAGTGTCTCTGACTCCCCCAAAAGGCCTGTGGGTCATGAGTGGGAGAGGGACTGCCTCCTCCCATTTCACATCCAGTGGGCCCTGTTTCCTTGCCCTTTTCTTACCTAAGAACAAACCCCAGGCACAACCTCTCAGCTATGAGGTAACACCCCATATGAGGGGACAATAAGCAATCATTCTTGCCAAAGTGATACTTTTATTTTTGATGTTACACACAATCCTGGCCTTGCTGTACCAGAAAGTCATTTCACCCATCTGTCTGGGAAGATGATCCAATTTTGGTGCTTTTATCATTGATGCTTTCAGTAACTTTGTTCTACTTCCCCTACTGTAATTACTTTTGAATCATCAACACACCCAGACAGCTTTAACACTCAGAGAACAGAATGCTCAAAATGAAAAAAAAAGAAAGGAAAAAAAATCTGCAACTGAAAACAAATTCACTAAAAAGCCACCCAACCTAGAAACAATTCTTTCCAGAAACTTTTTCCTCTTTTCTAAAGGTACGCAGGGGTCGGGGATGGGATGTGGTGGAGAAGTTGGACAGAGACAGAATTCTTCAAGGAACTAATTAAGACATTTGCTCCTTCCCTTCGGTTTTTGTTTGAAGATGCAGGTTTTGCCTGTAATGGTGTAGCACTCAAAGTTGGCACTGTCCTGGTTGCTGGGTGCCCAAACCGCCCAGGAACCAAGTATATCTTCTCTGGAATGCAATGGGATTACAAGGGAACAGAGAAAGAGACCCAGTCCAGTGGCTGCTAGTTTGAGAATTCAGATTCCTCCAGGCATAAATTTGAAAGACAAACCACATACACACAAAAAGAAAATGAAAATGTTAACCCCAAGAAAATCCAACCAACACTGTCAAGAAGCCAACTGCCTGACTTTTTGCTGATCTCCATTCTGCCACTGCCTGAGGCTGGCCCTGGCAGATGCAACTTCCAGCTATGATCTCGAAGTGGCCACTTCACAGCCCTGCTCTCCTTCCCTCTGGCGTGGGCCCCACTACCCAAGCCACTGTGAGAAGCCCTGCAGGAGAGGGGGACGCAGGGGGAGGCACACAGGGTTGCTCTTGCTGGCTTTTCACTACCACTGCCCCCTCGTTGTTTCCTTCCAAGGCAGATGTCTACACCTCTGGCTAAGCTCCGAAGGTCTTTTCCCAGGAGGAGGTTGGGAAAAGAGTGGGAAGAGTCCAGCAGTGAGTTATAAACACAGGCAGTCTCTTTTTTTCAGCTCTCAGCACAGCTGAACAGCCAGAGGAGGCAGCTAAGTTGCTGCCTGGGTCACGAAGCCTCCTCCTGGGTCACACTGGCCTCCTGGTGCTGCCGCAGGAGGTCGGGGAGCCCTTCTAGGCTTTGGGATCTGAGTAGGCACCGCTCTGTCCCGCCTTGGGCAGGGGAGTCAAGAGGTGTACACTACCCACCCCCATTCCACTAAGGGAATTCCACAGAGGCTGACACACCACCCCAGCTGTTTTGCCCCTAGCAAGTTGGGGGAGTTATTTGGGAACATGAACTCCACGAATAAATAAGTGACCTGCTGACTAAGGAAACCAAATGTAGGGGCGGGGATGGGAGTATGGGGCGACACAAGAGGCCCTGCTGTTGGCAGCCCACCAGGCTCCAGGCCTTAGTGAATTTAATCGCAGCACGGGCCCTTCACACCTATTGGAGGGGGATCCAGAAGCGCAGGAACATATCTGATCCCAGGATCATGCTCATTCCCCCACCTCGAGGTCAAGTGGACCCACATCCTGGGAGTTCTCCAGAAAAACAGAGGCTAGTCCTCGCTCTCTGCGGAAATTCTACCCGCTTTTTCGGCCACATTCCTCTAGGCCAGAACATGGGGGAAGGGGAAGGAGTTTCGGGGGCCTCCCCACTGATCCCAAACTAAGTGACTGCATCCTCTGACCCAGCCTTCACCTCGCCCCCGCGGGAGTCAGGGTCTCCCCGCACCGAGTCTCCAAGCCCCCCACCAAAGCCGCGGCGCGGGGTGGGGGGCGCTGCGTCTCCTCCGGACACCCAGGAAGGTGGGGGCTGCAAGGCGCTGCCCACAGAGAACTCGCACTTTTTCGCTGCGCGATTCAGAAACACGCCGGGTCTGATGCCATCCGGCGAATTATGTAACCAGGGACACCGCTCCTGGGCTAAACAAACGCGGCTCTGTGTGCAGCGGCGGCCCCGGGGGAGCGCACCGGGGCGGGGAGGGGCTCCGGCCGGGCCTCGACTCGGGCTTGTTTGCTCAGCGAAACCAGCGGGAGAGGCCGCCAGTCCGAGCCCCGCGCGGCCCAGGGCCAGCCCCTCCCCCATCGCGGCCGCCCCCGCTCCGGGCTGCCAACTTGATCCCAAGTCCCACCGGACGCCGTCGCCGCCGGCGGCCCGAGAGACCTCGGCTTGGGGGACTGGGAAGCGCTGAACTCCAGCCCCAGCTCCGTTCCAGCTCCGGACCCCTGTTACCCCCCCAACCTTCTCCCGCGGTCCGGGCGCAGCCTAGCACTGCGATGCAGGAAAGTGACGACCCCCGCCCCCACGCACACTCGGGAGGGGGCAGACGCGGGTGGGCTTGTGCTCCGGGATCTACCCAGCCGCGTCTCGGCCCAGGAGGGAGGGGCTGCAGGGCCGGCTGACAGCTGCGCGGATAACACCCCTCCCCCTTGGGCGCGAAAGCCCGGGCCCGCGCAGCCCCCAGCGAGGTCTGTGTGCCGACTGGAACGCGGGGGCAGACGGATCAGGGGGTCCGGCAAGGGCCGCTCGCTCCGAACCCCAGGCCAGGGGCCTGGACGCGGGTTTTGGGATGTGCTAGCCCCCTCCCCGTCCGGGGGCGACGCAAAGTTTTGGGAAGTTGCTGCCCCTACCTTGCTTGGTGAGCACCAGGGCGTCTTCCCTCCGCGCCTGGGTGATGATTGAGCCGTGTTCCATCTAACAATTCCGCGGGCCCGGGCTGGGTGGGCGGGAGGACGGGCGGGCGCGCAGGCTGGGCAGGGCTGGGCTGGGGGCCTGGGCGGGGGCCCGCTCCGCTCTGGCTCCCGAGTCTCCGACTCCCACCGATGTTCACATCCCCCCTTCTCGTTTCCTTCCCGGGCCGGGAAGGGAGGCGGCCTGGACGGAGGGCGGGCGGCCCGGGCAGCGGCTCCCCGGGTGCCCCCGGCCCCGATCCCCCGGTGGCAGCTCCGGGCTCCTCAGTTTGGGTCCAACATGGAGAATCCGGAGCGAAAACAAGAGGAGGAAATGGGACACGGGGCGGTTTCCAGGCTCCCCCCTCCCCTCCGTACTCCAGATAAACAACCCGCGGCTGCAGAGCCCACCCCCGCGCGTCTCTCCGCAGCTGACCCGGCCTGTCTACGGCTTGCCGGTACTTCCCACTCTCGGCCAGCGTCCTAGGCCCCGGGACCCTCCACTTGTAAGAGGCCGGGGGCTGCAGACAATCCAGAGCTTCGCTATTTTGTTACGGAAAACGCGAATCCCCGAGGGGGGTGGGGTGGCGGGCGGGCAGGCTGGTGGGGGAGGCTTGAAACCGCTCCGGCGCTCCGATTGGTCCGCTTGGAGAAAAGGGGCGTGGCCCCTCCTTACTATGCGGTGCGAGGACCCAACAACATTCCAATCACCACGGCCACGCCTCCGGGCCACTCCCCCTTCGCCTGGCTGCAGCCTCCCCGTCTCCTCGGCCACACCCACTTCCCAACTATTTAAAAAGGCCACTGCAAAGCTCACGTTTTCTCGCTCGGTGCTTGGGTGTTCTAGTCATCCCAGTCTAGTCGAGGAAGGCGGTCTGGTTCCGCCCTTCGGGTAACCTGGGCAACCTGGGCGAGCCGAGAAGTTTAAAGTGGATTGGGCGGTGCTCAGGGCAGTTACCTTACTTGCTGCTTGGCCCTACACTTAGGATGCACTGATTCACGAGAAACAGTACACCCATGGTGGGTTTTGGGAGAGGAGACGACCTAGGACTCCAGTGTCAAAGCTAGAACTGACCTCGGGACTGTGATCTCCACAGTTTAAATGAGACACAAACCAGAGGAACAAGGCTTTACTGAGCCACTCTATTCTTATTCAGGCACCCCCTCACCTAGTAGCCCCATCCTCAGTCGAGCTGGCTGGAAGTCTCTCAGACTGAAGTTTCAGTTCTGTGGACTCAGGCTGCCCTCTGCTTGCTCTTTAGGGCCCCATGGTGCCCTGCCAGGGGACCCTCTTGGACTTTAAACTCAGATTCCCTGCTCAAGATTGTAGGTGAGGGATTTCCGTTTGTCTCCACAAGGTGGTAGCTCCAGAAAGGCAGGTTCAAGCTCAGTAGCAGTCCTTTTCAGTGATCTACATCTGTCCGCAGGTGACTCGAGCTGCCTTGGGAAGAAGAGACCTGTTCAGGTCAAGGTTGACACGACCGGAGTAGAATGAATTTGCAAGAGGTGCTTTCTGACCTGCTTCCAGCGCGAATATGCTACAACTCAATGGCCAAGGAAAGAGCTTTCAAAAAAGGCCAGGACTTGTCTGGGACTTAGAGGAGGAGGGCAGCTAGCAGGCTTCCTGCTGTATTTCCCATTGCCCAACATGCATCAGGTCTTACTGATGTTCAGAGGACAAGTTGGTCAAAACTTGTCAGGTCCTATCATCGTGACACATAGGTGCTTGTGTGCCTTAACAGTGCTTCTGTTCGCCTGTTCTGTTGTTCCTGCACACACACAAAACCTTTTTTATATAACACCATTTTAATGGAAATGCTGTTTTTTAAAAAATGAAACTGGCTGTTACAGAAGATCTGAATGATGCTTATGTAACTTTAAACACTGAGTTTGGGTAGATCCTAATTCATTAACAGAGAAAAAAGATGTTCTGACATATGTACCTCCCAGCATGAAAAGAACAGGATCTTCAAGATAAATATTCAGGAGTCAGGTTGCTAGGAGGCCTTTCTGGTCCTGCCCCTGCCCTCCTGCAAGGTAGGTCTGTTGCAGCAGGAACAGAGAACAGAGGATTGTGGGGGCACTGGTACCCCATCACTGCAGTGGTAGGTAGAACACTTTCACCTCTCTGCTTCCATTTCCTCATCAGTAGAGACAGTCCATTCCCTTTTAGATTTACAAAAATCTTTCATATACATTGTCTCATTCAGATGTCTCACTTCTTTGAGGTTAACAGCAGAGATTATGCCCATTCTGTAGACAAAGAAACAGTCAGGAAATAATTGACTCATCTGAGGTCTCGCTTTTTTTTTTTTTGTGGCACTGGGAATTGAACTCACAACCTTGCACCTGTCAGACAGGCACTTAAGTCACTGAACCAAGCTCCTGGCCCTGGTTTTTTTTTTTTTTTTTTTTTTTTTTTTTTTTTTTTTTTTTTGTGGCACCGGGGATTGAACTCACAACCTCCTGCCTGCCAGACAGGTGCTTAAGCCACTGACCCAAACTCCCAGCCCTAGTTTTATGAGGCAAGGTCGAACTATGTAGCTCAGGTCGGCCTTATGCTCACGTTGTAGCCCAAGCCCACCTCGAACTCACAACACTCCACCTACCTCAGCCTCCCGAGTGCTGGGATTAAAGGCGTGCACCACCACGCCTGGCTAGTTTGATTTTTTTGTTGTTGTTGTTGTTTGTTTGATTTTTGAGGCTGGGTCACACTATGCTGCTCAGGCTGGCCTTGTGCTTGCGTTGTAGCCCAAGCCGGCCTTGAACTCACAATGCTCCTCCTACCTCAGCCTCCCGAGAGTGCTGAGATTAAAGGCATGTGCCACCATGCCCGGTTTTTTTTCCTCTTTTCTTTTTGAGACAGGGTCTCGCTGTGCAGTTCACGATGTCCTTGAGCTCACTCTGTAGCCCAGGCTGGTCTCCAACTTGCAATGATTCTCCTGCTTCAGCCTCTTGAGTGCTGGGATTGTAGGCATGCATCACCACACCTGGCCTTAGGACTTGTCTTTACATGTTTAGATTTGAATTCTTAACAACTTTACCATAGTTCTGTTCCTGTCTACAGGATGAAGGAGATTCTAGAACCTAGTCACTATCTTTTCTTCCTGAGAACTCTGACTGTACCATCTCCTCTTGGAACCCCTCCCAGATGCCTACTCTCACATGAGAGTTTTGTAGTCTCCTATGTACACTGGCAGGGCACATGCCACATTGTCTAGGAAGGGTTTGTCTATTAGCCTCCGAACTAGAAGGCATATTGATATACCGTCCTCTTCATTACTGAATTTTTGGGCCTTCTAGCTTAGTGCCTAGCAGAGAAGGGCACATTTTATGAATTTGCTCTGTGCATCTTGACTTTAGGTCTTATCCAGGGTTCTTTTGTCCAGGGGTTCAGTGACACATAGCAAGAAACACATTTTGAGATATCAGAAACAAAAGTTTCATGGAGTAGTACTTATCTTTGCTATGTGCTCAGACTCTGATATTTTCTGTTGCAGGTATTGTGTATTCTATTTCATTTTCAGAGATGCTCTTTAAGTAGATTTTATGACCCACCTCTGGGTTGTGACCCAGGATTAGAACAACACTGCTTTCACCTCCTGTGTGCTTACCTCCTTTCAGTGGGCAGGAATCTGGTGGTCCCTGAAAGATGCATGATGACCCCCTCAAGCACTTCTTGCTCTGAGGTCAAAGAAAGGTTCATGTATAACAGAAAGAAATCCTTCCCAGGCCAGAGGCACATGGATGTGAACAGACCCCAGAAGGAGGGGTGAATGAGGGAGATGTGTACAAGGAAAAATCTCCCTAGCGGGTTGGTAAGGACCTCTGTGCCTAAGAGACGACAAAGTTAGTGGTATTTTATTGAACCATGAAACCCCAAAATGTAAGGTTTGGATTCTTGGTGTCTGGGCTTCTCACTGCTCTGTCCCTAGACTGCTAGCAATGGGTCTCCACTCTACAAAGCTCTCTGGGGTCTCAGTGGGCCTCTTTCCTACAATTAAGGTGATGAGGGAGGTGGATACAAGTGGCCATTCTAACTTCTGCCCACAACAGCCTCATGCATAGCCTTCTGCCTACAGGTCCAAGGCTTATTGCTTCCTGTGTAACTTTATTTTATTTTATTTTATTTTTTGCGGCACCAGGGATTGAACTCACAACCTCATGCCTGTCAGACAGGCGCTTAAGTCACTGAGCCAAACTCCTGGCCCTGGTTTTTTTGAGGCAGGGTCGCACTGTGTAGCTCAGACCGGCCTTGCGCTTGCGTTGTAGCCCAAACTGGCCTCAAACTCAACGCTCCATCTACCTCAGCCTCCTGAGTGCTGGGATTAAAGGCGTGCACCACCACGCCCTGCTTATTCCTGTGTAACTTTAGGTGGCCCATATAATTTGGTTCAAGGGTGATAGTTGACAACAGGGCTTTCACGGCCTAAAAACCCTCCCAAAGACCCACTGGCTGTCCTGGTCACCCACCTGCTCCATCCTTTGCCCTTAGTCTCTCTGAAAGGTTGGTGAGAAGCAACTTGGAAACAGCAGCACTGCCCGCCCCCATCCCCCACCCCGCCCCAGCTGGACCAGAGACAGTAGGGGTGGGGCTTACTTGGAGTGACCATCCTGTTGATCTCCCATGGCTATTGAAGTCAGACTGGGTGTTCCTGAGCTGCAGCTGGGGAAAGGGAAATGGAGCTGGAGGAGCTTCCTCTAAGAGACATGCATGCCTGCTCCAGATCCCCCCCACCAGTAAGGAGTAAGCACAGGGTGGTCCTTCCTGAATCACTCAAATGTTATTTTGTGTAATTTTTTACTCTTACAAATGGAACACATTAATTTTCTTGGTTTCCTGATTGTCCCTGTAGTCCTTGTTCCATTCTGTATTATAACTGGGAAGGTGTGGTCTTGCCACCAGGGTTCCAGAGCCCTGTGTCGTTCTGTCACAAGGCTTGTGCAGTGCAGTCCTGGCACCCCCTTGGTTAAGTAAATTCCTTAGCTAAGCCAAGTTGGGGCACAGGAGGGAAGTCAGTGACAGTGACTGAAACTATGGGGGTGCCAGATACTGAAGGGTGGGGAGGAGGAAACATAGCTTGTGTGTGTGTGTGTGTGTGTTTGTGTATTAAATGCAGGGCCTTGGCACTGAGCTATATCCCATTCCTCTTTTAATTCTGAGACAGGCTCTTGCTACATTGCTCAGGCTGGTCTTGAACTTGTGATCCTCCTGCTTCACCATCCCAGAGTGCTAGGATAAGAGGCATGTGCCAACCTGGCTGTAGTTTTTCTTTTCTTTTTTTTTTTTTTTTTTTTTTTTTTTTGCGGCACCAGGGATCAAACTCACAACCTCACACCTGCCACACAGGTGCTTAAGCCGCTGAGTCAAACTCTTAGCCCTAGTTTTTTGAGGCAGGGTTGCACTATGTAGCTCAGGCCAGCCTTGCTCGCATTGTAGCCCAAGCCGGCCTCGAACTCACAATGCTCCTCCTACTTCAGCCTTCCGAGTGCTGGAATTAAAGGCGTGCGCCACCACGCCCGGCTGCTGTAGCTTTTCTATAGAGCAGCCTAGAAAACCTTGTAGGGGCTTCAGATGATGCATTCTGCAAGGTACAGGCATGCTCATCATCCCAATTCAACCACTTAGCTCTTGGCTCAGTTTCCCCATATTAAAAGTAGAGATAATAGTACCTATCATCATCAATCATCAACTTTTCCTACAAACTTGTTCCTTCTGCATCCTGAGGTCCCCAAGCTAGAAACCTGAAGTCACCCAATCATCTTCCTTCCTGCTCCTCCCTAGGCACAATAAGTCCTGAACATCAGTGGCTTCTCCCTTCCCAAGTGTTTGTCAGGTCCTTTCTTTCTTTCCATTCCCTGTGCTGTTCTCTCAGAGGAGGTCGGTACCGGATTCCTAAGCAACCTTGTTCATTCTCTAGGTCCCAAATCCAAATCCATCCCAGCTCTCCTAGAAATGCAACTCTCACTCTGTCCACATGGAATGATTCTGCAGCTCCTCAAGACAAGTTCATCAGATGCCTAGCCTGGCACACAGGGTGTCCCTGGACCTGGCTTCTGTGTCCTCAGTCATCCCATCTCCTGCACTTTCCCCACACTCATCTGTGCTGTTGTCAAGAGTAGCTAAGTACCTGGGACTCTGCTCATAACACCCTGTGCCAGCACACTACTCACAGGCAGTTCTGCCCCAGCACCCTACACTTCCCCTCCTGTGCGGTCACTTGTCACCCTTGAAGTCACAATTCAAGTTTCACCTGGTCCTCAAATCCTCCAAGGTCCCAATCTGACTCAGATGCTTCTCCCAGCGCCTGTACTGGATTTTCTTTCTGGCTTACTGACTTTTCCCGCCACTGCAGTGTGACCTTCAGGGCAGGAGCTGCCTTCTTTTCTGCACAGCCCTAATGCCGCTCATAGAGCCTGGCACCCAGTGCTGAGTTGGAAGCCACTCCCAGCAGACACAGTTCCCTCTGGGCACTGCTGCTGCCCCTGGGGCACGGAGCCTGGGAAGCTGCCTGCCCCCTAGGCACCACTTCTCCACCCAGGACCGGGGAGTCCAGGCCCAGCGCGAACCTGCCTGCTTCCTTCTTACCACCCCCTGCACAGGAGCCTAAGGTCCACTCGACCGATTCAGGCCAACCGAGGCTCGAGGCTGAGGCCAGACACACTGGGTCCCAACACTAGAAAGGGCGCATGGGGCGGAGGATCCCGGAGCTGCGCAGACTGGCGACTTGTCACTTCAGCCTTACACTGAATGCGGAAGCGTGTGAAAGACAACTACTTGGGGGCTCAGGCGGGCCCCTGACCCTGCCCCCCCATCTCCACTCGGCGGAGCACAGCTCCCCACAAGCCCAAGTCCTTCGACGCCGCGTGACCTGAGCCCCCACCACCCACTAAAAGCCGGGCTCCGGCCCTTCTCCTAAATAAGGAAAGGACAGGAGCATATCGAGTTCCCCGGCCGGTATTTACAGGTTCCCTGGACCAAGCCAAACCTCCCTCTGCTCTCGCTCCACCCCGTTTGCCAGCGGGGAAAGGAGAGAAGGGGCCCCTTGTCCGCGCCACCCCCACCCTCACCCTCCAGTGCAGCGGCCCGCGCGGCCCTCCGCCCTCCCCGGCCCGCCCGCCCCTCTCGGGGCACCACTGGGGTCGCTGCATTCCAAAGCCCTGGCGGCGCTTTGAGGTCACGTGGCCTGGTGGGGGCGGGGCGGCGCGATGCTTCTGACCCGGGCAGCCGTCCTTGAGGCTACCAGTGATGCAGATTCCGTGCTCTTCCCCTCCGACCCCGCAGCGGCCAGCTTTTTGTTGGTCTGGAGAACTCTGGGAGTTGCCCAGGCCCGCTTCCACCCTCCGGCGTCTATTCTGTGTGTGTGTGTGTGTGTGTGTGTATCTGGTGCTATGGGTGTGTGTGTGTCTGGTGCTATGGGGAGTGTGTGTGTGTATGTGTGTGTGTCTGGTGTTAAGCACGCCCGCTCCGTGCCTCCCGACCTCGCGCAGCCCAGGCGCGGGCCGCATACCTTTCCCACAGGAAGTCACTTGTTGCGAGTCACAAGGGCAGCCGGCTGGAAGGGCTGGGATCTTGGCTCCCGGCCTGTAAGAGGGACGGGGAAGTGAGAAGACTGGATAGAGCCAGCCACTTAGTTTAGGCCAAAATCTATCCTTGTCAGACAGGCCATAGTCCACAGCTGACCTGGTACCCTCGGTTAAGCCTAGACTCAGACCTCTAGGACTGAACTTTGGCCCGAGGAGGACACCAAAAAGGGGATAGATTTCCTTCTTCAGAGTTGGGCAGACAGATACCCGCAGCAGCTCATGCCAAACTAGTGCAATCTCATTAGAAAGCCTTGTGCTAGAGCTGGCCGTGATCACAGAAAGGGACCCTGGCTGGAGCCAAGAGATTGGGAGTTGCGCATTGGACACAGCTTGTCTGAGAAGTAATGATCTTGTTGGAAGGAAGAGTAAGCAACAGAATGGAGAGGGAGGCACGGACTTTTACTTAGGATGGGAGGGAGGTCTGCAATTTTTGTGTGTGTGAATCATTAATTCACTCTTCTCAGTATTTATGAGCCCTTACAGTCCTGAGTCCACCCAGGTGCATAACACTGGCTCCTTAGCAAACCCCGCCCAGGGGCTCCAGTGAAGTGTTCCTGCCCTCCTGGAGTTTGCAGTTCAGTGGGAGAGCCAAACTGAGGGCCAGTTGCCATACAGCTAATGGCTACTCCTGGAGATGGAGAGGGGTGCCCACATCGGAAGAGGAAAAGCATTTAATGTGGATTAGGAGATGTGGAGGAAATGCTATCTAAACTCTGGCCCGGGGTAGAAATCAGACCTCATCAGTCCGGGTGAGAGTGGAGGAGGGAAGAACAGCCTTTAAGGTAGAGGGCACAGTGCCTGCAAAGCCCCACGGGCACAGTTCTGACACTTACGGGTTAGAACAGCCACGGACTGACTGACACTACAGGCACAGGAGGAGATGCAGAAACTGGATCTGAGAGAGAACGCTGGGTGAGCTGATGAATATGCCCACTCTGGAGAGGATGAGGGTGGGGGAACCCCTTCCCCCCAGTCCACACTGAGTCCTGCAGACATGCTGTAGGAAGGATGTGGCACCAGAGCAATGGTTGCTTCCTAAAGTTAATATTTATCTTATCAAGATAACACACACATAGCTAAAAAAAAAAAAAAAAAAATTCAAATAGTGCTAAAAGGCTTGTAACAAAAACGGAAGTCCCGCTGGCCTTTTTCCCAAAACTTATCCTGGTCCCCAGGGGTCATGTTTTCAAATCCTGGCTGTTTTTTTCTGGTATTTCTTTCCTTATTTCTAAATAATATATATAGTTCCACTCCGGATTCGTCTAATTTGTCTACTTTTTGTTTTGGTAGAGAAGGATTTTGATTCTCTGCTTGCCTCTTTCTCTGCCCCCACCCCTATTATGTTTTTATCATAATAGGTTAAAACTGTTCTCAGGGATTTTGTTATCCACTTTGTAAATATTGTTCATTCTTGAGGCAGGAATTCTGGTTACATTTCCTTTTCTAATATAATGTTTTGTTGTCTACGCTGTTTACATTTTCTCTCTTGTACAATTTTTTTTCTGGAGTTGTCTCTTTTTTTTTTTATTTGCTGTTTTCTTTGAATCTCTGGCTCTGTCTTCCCACACTCTTCAACAGTTCTGTGAAACTCCCTTGCAGTACAGTTTTGCATATGGGCAAATCTGTCACAGAATCTTATCAGTTCTATTTTTTTTCCCCTTGAGGGTATTTGTCCCGGGGTGCTCCATCCTAGCTGTTTTCTCTGGATGTGTTGGTTAGTAGACCTGAAGTCTACCTGCCATTCTGGACTTTTTTTTTTTTTTTTTTTTTTTGTTACAGAGATCAAACTCACAACCTCACACCTACCAGGCAGGCACTTAAACCACTGAGCTAAATCCCCAACCCTATTGTTTGAGACAGGGCCTCACTATGCAGTTTGGGCTGGCCTTGAACTCACTTTGTAGCCCAGTCTGGTCTCAAACTCACAACGATCCTCCTGCTTCAGCCTCCCAAGTTCTGGGATTAAAGGTGTGCGCCACCACGCCCGGCTTGGACTTTATTTTTGTGCCAGGAATTGAACTCAGGACCTCACGCTTGCCAGGTAGGCACTGTGCCACTGAGCTAAATCCCTGGCCATTCTGGACTTGTTACCAGTGGTACCCTGTCCTGGGTACCCCGTGCAATGTGAGCAGGTGTTCTACCCCTGAGCTACACCCCTAGCCCATCCCTGAGCTCTTTCCCTCTGTCTTGGACCCCAAATTTTTATTTTATTCCCTAGTTTTGTTAAAGTGCATCCTCCAGTAGCTTGAAGAGAGAGTGCCTAGGGCCCTACAAGGTGATATTTTAGAGACTTTTGCATTCTTAAAATGACTTTTTCTGCCCCACACTTGATTGATAGTTTTGGCTGGGTAAAATTTTTAACCAGAAAAATTATTTTTTACCCAGAAAAATTCCATCAAAATTTTAAAGGCATTGCTCTTTTGTTTTCTAGCTTCTAATTGTGTAGTTGAGAAGTTTTGCCATTTTGATTCTCTTTTTTTTGGTACCAGGGATCGAACTCATGACCTCGAGCTTGCCAGCCAGGAGCTTATGCCACTGAGCTAAATCCCTGTCAACCATTTTAATTCTTGAGACTTTTGAATTCACCTCCCCTCCTCCCTCCACTTCTACTTTTCAGGATTTTTTTCTTTTGTCTCTGATTTATTGACATAGCTCATTTTTTTTCATTCACTTTTTGGGACACTTGATAGGAAGGTCATTTTACTGTCAAACAGTGGTCTCAAAGTATAGATCCCGGGGCCTTAGCATCACTATCAGCTGTGGGAACTAGTTAAAAATGCAACTACTGGGGCCCCCCAACATACCTACTGAGTCCGAAACTCTGCTGATTGGTCCCAGAAATCTGTGCTTTCACAGGCCCTCCTGATGCAAGCTAACACTTACAAAACTGCCTTTAGCCTGGAAAATTCCTTTACTGTTTCTTTGATATTTCTTCAACCACCATTTTCTCTGTTCATTTTTTCTGTAACTATTATTTGACTGCAGACTCCTTGATCTTCCAATTTTCTTACTATTTCTCTTTTATTAGTCATCATTTTGTTGTATTTTCTGAGTGATATCCTCTAGGTTATTTCCTATGCTGTTTAGTAAGTATATTGTTATCACCCTTTTCGTTTTTTCTTTTTTTAAAAATTTCAAGCCAGGCAGGCTGGGGATGTAACTCAGAGGTACAGCACCTGCCTGGCAAACACAAGGCCCTGGATTCAATTCTGAGTGGAAAAAAAAAAATCAGAAAAATTTCAAGCCAGGCTTAGTGATATATGCCTGTAATCCCAACACTCAGGAGGCTGAGGCAGGAGGATTGCCACAAATTCAAGGCCTGCTTGGGTTACATAGTGAGTTCAAGGCTATCCTGAACTGCATTGGGAGACCTTGTCTCAAAGCAATAACAAAAAATATCAACAGTGTTATAATGGTTGATAGATTGTGTCAATTTGAGAAGATTAGAAGTTTAATGAAGCAACTCAGCAGGGGGCCAGGGTCCTCCCTTTGTAAGCATCCTTATCATGTGCAAGAGGAGGGCAGGGAGATGGTGTGAGTGCTACAGTTGCCCTGTGGAGCTTTAGCTTGCTTACAATATAGGGGAGGAAAAGAGGTTTGATCTCCCCCATTTCCGCTCTTGCTGCTTTTGTTGTCTAATGATGCGGTGAAGTGTTGTCCCTGTGCCATGCCACCCTGCCTTGGAGTCAGCTGATTACAGACTGAAACCTCCACAAACTATGAGCTAGATAAACATTTCCTTCCTTAATTTTGGGCATCAGGTATTTCGTTTCACCAATAAGAGAAACATAACTAAGTATTTTCATGTTTTCTTTCTTTTGAAAAATGTTTCACATTGTTTGGATGCATGCAGCATCTTATCCTTTTGAGGGTGTTACTAGCCGGGCGTGGTGGCGCACACCTTTAATCCCAGCACTCGGGAGGCTGAGGTAGGCGGAGCGTTGTGAGTTCGAGGCCGGCTTGGGCTACAACGCGAGCGCAAGGCCGGCCTGAGCTACATAGTGCGACCCTGCCTCAAAAAACCAGGGCCGGGAGTTTGGCTCAGAGCCTTAAGTGCCTGCCCTGGCAGGCGCAAGGTTGTGAGTTCAATCCCGGTGCCGCAAAAAAAAAAAAAAAAAGAAGTATTGAGGGTGTTACTTCTCCTGGTATCTGTTCCTCTGGTTTTAGGTATTCTGTTGCTTCAATCTGTATCATGTTGTAGACTTTGCTCAGCTACCTGGTTCATGGCTGTCCCTCCACTTTAGAGAGGTAGGCACTAGAGAGCCAGATGGACACTCTCCGTGTGAGCTTATGGTGGGACTGTCAATGCCTGACTGATGAGACCCTCAATGAAGAGCAATACTGCTAGTGTCAGTCACCTTTTTTTTTTTTGGCGGCACTGGGAATTGAGCTCACAACCTCGAGCCTGTCAGACAGGCGCTTAAGTCACTGAGCCAAACTCCCAGCCCATCAGTCACCTTTTTTCTCTGGCACAGTTTGGTTTTTCCAGAAAAAGATACTCTAGTGACTTCCACTCAGTGTTTGATCCCACTCCTTCTTCTCCACTATAACCCCACCCCATCAGCAAAGTCATGTCTCTCTATTTTGGTATTTCCTGTGTCTTGCATTAGTGGGGTAGGGGACACAGTAAGTCCTCTGATTGTACTAGGTATGGCTGGGTTTCCTGAGTCTAATTGCTCTTTAAGCAATCCCCAGGTTTGAGGCCCTGCCTTCTGATTTATTTATGTATTTACTTACTGCCTTCTGATTTAGTTGCTATTTCCAATTCCTGAGCTTTTCTGGGATTCCGAGGGAAGAATCAGCCTGCTCCTTGTGGGAATGTGCCCGGGGGTTTGGGCCTGCCTTTCCAGGGCTCTGTGAGGTCATTGGCCACTCTCCTCTCAGCTGCTGTTTTCATGTGATTTGGGCTGGGATTCTAAACGTCTCCTACTTTAGTTGAAGATGGACTTTGGCTTTCTGTTTTTTGTTTTTCTTATCATTGGGGGGGGTGACTTTTGAGAAAGGGGGCATTACCATCTTGTGACTAAGAGTTAGAGGTGTCATCCTGTGGACGTATCAAAGTTCACGGCAGATGCTCTTGCTTTTGCTGACAAAGGTGCAAGGAGGAGGTCATCTGTCAGGAGGAAGGGCGGAGGAGAGAAGAGGAGTTTCCAGAGCTTGGAAAGCCACGGAAGGAGCTTGACTGGAAACTCCCCTAAAGAGGACACGTGCCAGTGAGACTTACTGAGCAGCAGTGGTGAGTACAGCAGGGGGAGTATGGGTGCAGTAAGCAGTGGGCTCCAGCTCACATATTGGCACAAGAGGTGTGGGGACCACTCTCGAGCCAGAGGGAGGGCCAGCGAGACAGCTGACTGTGGGGCTGACCTGTGCAGAAGGGGATAAGACCGTCTGAATGGCCAGTCAAATACTGATTCCATGCCAGGTTCTTCAGAGCAGCCTCCACGTGAAGGGGAGCAGGAGGAGGAAGGAAGGGTTCCAGGTCAGAGGAGGCAGGACAGTCTGTAATCTGAAGTGGGGGACAGGTCCGAGTGATGATGGGCTCTCTGTCCAGAGATGAGAGAGGGGCCTAAGTGCACAGCTGCACGGCAGCATGTCCCCAAGGAGAGTGAGAAATGGGGAAGGGGGAAATGGTAGCTTAACTGTGCATGTCTTCTGCTGGGAGTAGATGGGAGAGGTCAGTCATCTAGATGGTTGGCTTCTTGGGCACCAAAGAAAGATAGAAGCTTTTAAAGGGAGGGTAGTCACTTCAGTCCACTTTAGTATTCCTGACATCCATCTTTTCTAGGTTATGTAGCCGGATTTAGTCTAAGCCCTGAGCCCCACACACTGTTCTTTTTTTTTTTTTTGCGGCACCAGGGATCGAACTCACAGCCTCGCGCCTGCCAGACAGGTGCTTAAGCTGCTGAGCCAAACTCCTGGCCCTGGTTTTTTGAGGCAGGGTTGCACTATGTAGCTCAGGCCAGCCTTGCGCTCGCGTTGTAGCCCAAGCCGGCCTCAAACTCACAACGCTCCGCCTACCTCAGCCTCCCGAGTGCTGGGATTAAAGGCGTGTGCCACCACGCCGGGCTCCACACACTGTTCTTGAGGTCTGCTAGGGTTTATACATTGTGTCAACTTGAGAAGTCCAGCAGCTTAATTAAGTAACTCAGTAGCTCTGCATCCTGGGGTGTAAAGCACAGTTACCTGGTCATTGTTACAATTTGAGAAGGTCAGAAGTTTAACTGGGAGACTCAGCAGGGAGCCAGGGGTCTTACTTTGTAAACATCCTCATCCTGTTGGAAGGAAGGCAAGGAGATTTGTGGATGCTACACCCACCCCGGGGGGGAGGGGTCCTGGGTAGTATATAAAGGAGGAGAAGAGGCTTGTTCTGCCCCCTTTTACTCTGGCTGCTTTTGTTTGGATGCTGCCTTGAAGTGTTGTTTCTGTGCCATGCCACCCTGACTTGGAGCCAGCTGATTGTGGATTGAAACCTCCAAAAACTATAAGCTAAATAAACCTTTCCTTCCCTAATTTTTTTTTTTTTTTTTTTTTTGCGGCACTGGGGATTGAACTCACAGCCTTGCACTTGCCAGGGCAGGCACTTAAGCCGCTAAGCCAAACTCCCCAGCCCTGGTTTTTTGAGGCAGGGTCGCACTATGTAGCTCAGGCCGGCCTTGCGCTCGCGTTGTAGCCCAAGCCGGCCTCGAACTCACAACGCTCCACCTACCTCAGCCTCCCGAGTGCTGGGATTAAAGGCCTGTGCCACCACGCCCGGCTTCCTTCCCTAATTTTGTGTGTCAGGTGTTTTGTCTCAGCAACGAGTAAAAAGTAACCAAGACAAGGTCCTAGGACTGTTTCCCACCTGTGTCTGCGCAGTCATTCCATCTGATCTCACGGATGTGTGATGACGTCTCTCCTGGCGACAAATGCTGCTCCTTTCATCCTTACCACTCAGCCCAAGAGTGTCGATCAGCCAGGGCTGTGTGGTCACAGGCCACAGAAACCAGCTCTGGCTAACTGAAGCAGAAAAACAATTTATTAGAAAGTTAGTGGGTACTTCATAGATTCAGCAGCCACTCCCTCCCCTCTGTGTGTATGCGCGTGCATGCATGTGTTTGCACAGTGGAAGAGCCTTGACTCTGCCCTGACATTTACCTGCCCTGTATCCAGGGAGGGAGACTCTCTCCTAAGCCACAGAGAATGAATGTTGATGAATCTCAGCCACCTGAGGTGCCTTCTGCCTCATCAGTGATTAGTTCAAACATAGGCACATGATGCAGCCCTGGCCAAGGAGACATAAGGGGAAGCCCACTAGGCCAAGGATTTCAGAGTCACAGAGAAGCTGACTCAGAGCCTTGCTTTTATTGAAAGTGGAACTAACCTTCTCTATGAAGCTGGAAGGTTCTGACACATAAATGCCACCTATCATGTTCCTCCATAGTTGATGGGGTAAACAGGAAAATAAGATGATGGGCACAGGGTAGGAACAATGAAAGAGTTTACAAAATAAAGCAGGGTGACTATTTTTGTAGACAGAAGAATTACCTAGTAGGAAAGAGTTGACTGAGAATGCTGGAAGGGAGAAGACTAGCTGGGGCAGAAACACCTCTCAGTAAGTAGACTCTGCATACTGGTTGCCATGAAAGGGGCTGGGATGTAGCGATGAATGGAAAGGCAAGTCTCTGCTCTGCTCTTAGGGAACTTTCTGCCTAGGTGAGGTGGGGAGGCCATGAACACGTGCACCCAAGTGCTTACCTGGCTTTGTCTCCCCCTGCCCTTCCAGTTCCAGCCTGGTCCCATTAACAGTTGAACCAATCAGTCGACACTCTTCCTCCTTCCCCCTTTTCCTTCTCCTCCTCCTCTTTTTTTTTTTTTTTTTGTCTTTTTGAGTCAGGGTCTCACTATGCAGTTTAGGCTGCCCTTGAACTCACTTCGTAGCCCAGGTTGACCTTGAACTTACAGCAATTCTCCTGCCTCAGACTCATGAGTGCTGGGATTACAGGGGTGCACCACCATGCCCGGCCTTTTTTTAATTTTTTTTTTTTTTTTGATGGGTACAGGAATCAAACTCAGGACCTTGTGCTTGCTAGGCAGGTGCTGCTCCACTGAACTACATCCCTGGTACCCCAGTCAGCACTTTTGAAGTTTTTGTTTATAAGCAGCTCCTGCTGGGTATTTGTGTGGGTGACAAAGAAATAGGAGAGGCTGCCTCAAGGAACTCTTTGGTTGAGGTTTCAAGACACTGAATCTGAAACAGGCTGTCAGCAGGCAAGGACACAGCAGAGTTACAGACTACATAAGGTAGAAGGTAAGGGCCCAGGCAAACTGACAACCAATGGGATGAAATGTGTCAAAGGTCATAAAAATTCACAACTAAGAGGTTGACCAAGGTGTTTCCTAAAAAGAAAAGACATGTACACAACCCTGGACCCAAAATGTCTCTAGGATTACAGCTACTGAGCTCTGTACAGTACAGATAAGCCAGTATTCTTAATCCTTCATTTGAATTTGGCTGTTCTGCTGGACCAATTAGATGTTATTCTTAGTTATTTATTTACATATAGGCATGAGCAATCAAAAGACACCATTTCTGATCCTTCATTTACGTCTAGTGAGAGACCAAGCAAGTTTTTGATAGGACAGTTTATATCTGGTGTGAAGACAAGTAAATTTTCGATAGGACAGTTGTCCCCAGTGCCATATTTGCATGAGGTGGAGGCCAATCCAGGTATTTTGGATACTTTCCCTTCAGTCTTGGGGCCACTATAAGTCCTTTTCGCTGGCCTGATGTCGGTCGCCCTGTAGAATATTTCTTTTTAGCTTTTAATACAACTACACCCTCTCTGCCTTTTCTGTGAGTCTTGTCTAGCTCTTTGTTCCTAGAAAACAGATCCCTGGACTCCCCTCCTGATGTCCTGTAACACATGGGGCAGCCATCACCTGCCACCTGTGGCCTACAGTGCATTGGTTTATCTGCTGTGTACTGTATTGGTCACAACCTCCCAGCCTGCCACCAGCAGGCCTCTTCTCAGCCCCTACTCCCCACTCCGCTCCCGTTTCCCCCTTTCCCCCCCAGACCTCTTTAGAGGGAAGTTGAAGGCTAGTGAATAAATTCTGGTCCTCCTGTCTCCTAGGATGTAAAGGAGGAGGCAGAGGAGGCAGGGACCAGCCAGTGGGACTGAGACACCTTTGCTCAAAGATGCCAGTGCTCCCCATGGACAGCCACTTTGAGGACTTGCCCAGCTGAATAGATAAGACAATACTGAGTGCTTACCTTGTGCCAGGGTCTGTTGAAGAGGCACTTTTCTTGTATTATCTTATAAGCTTCTATGGTAGAAATTTTAGCTATTCCATTTTATAGTAGGGAAGCAAAGGGACAGAAAAGTAAGGTTTCTTTTCTTTTTTTTTTTTGTGGCACCAGGGATTGAACTCACAACCTCACGCCTGCCAGACAAGCACTTAGGTCACTGAGCCAAACTCCTGGCCCTGGTTTTTTGAGGCAGGGTCGCACTATGTAGCTCAGGCCGGCCTTGTGCTGGCCTTGTAGCCCAAGCTGGCCTCGAACTCACAACGCTCCTCCTACCTCAGCCTCCTGAGTGCTGGGATTAAAGGCGTGAGCCACCACGCCCGGCTAAAAGTAAGGTTTCTTGTCCTCATCAAACAAACAACTAATAAGTGGGAGAGCCAAGACTTGATTGAACTGAAGCAGCCCAACTGCAACATTCCCAATTGACATCACCATGCACACCGCCAAATTGCTTATTCCAGGAATTCCCCTTAACATACTAAGAATGGAGCTAGATGCCATTTTGAGCAAGGACAAGTCTGCATACTCCAGCCCCAGGAAGGGAAGAAGGAGTTGGGATCTGAGAGACCAGGAATTCCAGAAGAGACCTTGGCATTTTGGCTATTTTTCCTGAATGTTCCCCTAAACAGAGAGCTCTAGCTTTTGATTTGCCAGGTGTCTCTCTGTTCTTCAGTTAACACCAGAGTTAGCCTTTAGCCAGAGCCCTGCCTGTAGCTGGAACCCATAACCCTGCAGCTCAGGGGCCAGTCCTCCGAAGGCCAGAGAGGGTACCACGAGATGACGCGTTGTGTGCCTTATCCATAAAAGAGCTCCAGTCTGATATCACTGCCCCCTTTCTGGAGGAGGCTGGGGTGGCAGTGTGCAGGCAGAAGAACTAGGCTGAAGCAGCTCCTCTCTGCCTCCCTGGATTCCCTTCCAAAATGCTGTCAGCACTGCCAGTTGGAAAATATTTTTCTCCCTCCCTTTGTCTTCTTTCTTAAAAAAAAAAAAAAAAGCCATCTGGTGTCAAATTCACTCCTGGCACATCATAAAGGGTAGCACTAAAAATGTCCCTGAAAAACTAAAAGCAAAACCACAGCAGTACACATGGGATTTAATCTCAGCATCCTAGAATGTCAGAGTTGCTAGGGGATTCAGAGATCAAACCCTTCTTTATAACACAGGAGGAAACTGAGGCCGACAGAGATCTGCTCATTCTTTCAAAAGGTTTATTGAAAGCCTCCAATGCTCAAGGGACTCCTCAGGTGGGGGCAATAAATCTTGAACCTTAAAGAGACAAAAGGCCCCGCCTTCTCGGAGGTCCCCCACCCCCGCCCCGCAGACCTTGGGCCCGGAGGCGGCGCCTCGGCTGAGCCCACGGTGTCCCCGGGCTGTGGACCGCGCCCGGCTCCGCCGCTCCGTTCCCCGCCGGGGCTGCCGCTCACGCGAGGGCGAGGTTTGCAGGGCGGTCCCGCCGCCGGCCGCCGGAATCTCCCGCGCTTCCTCCCGCGCCGCTTCGGCTCCGCATTCCTCAGGGTTGAGCAACAACTTTCCCTCCCGGGGAGGGGGCGGGGCCGCGTGCCGGGCTGGGGGGAGCGGGTGGGGGGTCCTCTGGTGCCTGCGGTGCTTCCGCGGGTGAGAGGAGAGCGGAGCCCGAGCCCCGCCCGGCCTGCGGCGGCGGCGGCGGCAGGATTGCTTCGAGACCCAGTGCGGGTGCGGGCTGACCCAGAACTCGATCTTAGAGCTGGTCGCCTCCGACCGCCAGTCCCCGGCCCTGCACTGAGTGCGTGCACAGTGTTCGCTTCTGTTTTTTTTTTAAACTCCAGCCCTGGGCATTTTTTTTTTTTTTGTCAGCGAACAGAGAGGATGATTTGTAACAACTCCAGAAGGAGGGTCCTAACCCTGTTTTTGATCTGAATCTAAATATTTACTCCTGTCATACCGATCAAGGCACTTTTATCCTTGCAACACAACTCTCACATCTACTGAACTTCTGCATAGCTCCAGCCCAATGTTGGTTTCTAACTACTTTGCTCATTTGATTAAAAGAGAAAGTCCAGGCACACTGTTCCACGAGGACCCAGAAGCCAAGAAGGAGTCAGCCCAGCGCAGTGTGCACACTCTGGAGGCACCCTGAGCCTTCTGCCTCTCTTGGATCAAGCGGAGCCCTTCCGGGATCCTGCCGCGAGGGTATCCTGGGAGCTGTGTACCGGAGCCGGAGGGACGGAGCGGCTTAGTTAGGGATGCTCTCAGATCCACCAAAACCCAAGCTCAGGGAGGGCAGGGATTCCGCTCTGTTAGTTCACTGCTATGGCCGGTGCTCTGGAAATTGCGTGGCGCATATAACGTGCTCAGTGAATATTCGTTGAGTACATGAATGAATACAGCAGTATTCCTTACTCAGAGTTAAACCCGTAATCTCTCTTGTTGCTCCTTTAACTTCTGTTTAAGCTTAGACTTTCTCTTCCTGCCTCCTAAATCTTAAACTTGGCTTTTGAAGAACTCTAGATTTACATGAAGGTAGCAGAGATGGTATAGAGTTCCCATACACCCTTTCCCTAGCTTGCCCCCAATTTAAATTCTCTTCTAACCGTGGTACATTTGTTAAAATGGAGAAATTAGCATTGGTACATAGCTATTAACTAAACTATAGCCTTTGTTTGAATTTCACATTTTGTTTCTACTCATGGCCTTGTTCTGTTCCAGAATCCAGTCTGAGCTATCACACTGCATTTAGGGCTGGAAGCCTTTTATTATGTGATCTAGATCTCATTGTGTGGGTTTTTTCCCCTTGGACATGAGACAGGAAGTAGAGACCTTGGCACTGGACTGAGTAACTTATTCTGGAGACCTAGGAAACACCCTGAGCCCTGGATTTCCTGCTAGTGCTATTAGGGGACTCCTCCTAGGTTTGCTGCTGGCTCTGGTAGCACCTGGTACAAATCCAGATCCCAAGGCCCACACTGGGTTCCTCCTCCCTTTTCCTTTCCTCCCCAAACTGCATACACTTGAAAGGGAATGGAGATGCTGCCGTAACTGGTCTGACCCAAGCCTGCATTTCCTTTGGGGCCTGATTCCTCTGTGCCTCTCATCACCTGTCTCCCATTCCTTGATCTTCATGAGGAACAAACAGCTCTCACCCCTCCCTAGTCACACTGCTTCCTTTTCTCTGTCCTGGAATTATCTTCCAGCCCTGAAAGCCTCAGGGGAACAGTCACTGTCTTGGGCCATGTTACTTGGTCACAGCTCACAATTGAGCTAGCCTTGGAACTGGAGAGGAGGGAAATGAGGGGCAATTTATTCAGTCAACAAAGATGAACAATTATGGTCCCGGCTCCCTGGAGCTTATGGTCTGGATGGAGGGAGTGACAAGTAGTGCGAACAATGATTTCATACATTGTGGGACATGGCCTAATGGAAGTAATGTGTGTTCACAGTTGTGGCAGCACAGAGGGCAGAGCTGATGGCTGGGATTGCAAAGGATCGGAAGGACAGCTCTCAGATGAGGTCATGCTTGAGTTGGGACTTGAAAGATAGATAAGGGGCACTGAAGGGGGCCAGGAGAAAAGGGCATCCCTTGCAGAACTGATAGGAGGTGCAAAGCTACAGGGGCATTTGGGAGCAACGCATGCAAAGGAAACCGTGGAGTAGCCTAGGGCAGCTTGAGCATGTGGTAGGAGAGAGAAGAGCTGGAGAGGTGAATAATCATGGTTTATGTGCTATTGTAAGGAGCTTAAACCTTGTTCAGTTGGCAGTGGGAAGCCATTGAAGGCTATCTGAACCAACTGCTTCTTACAATGGCCACTTATGCAGATCTGTAGAGTGTAGACTGGAGATTGGGGGCACCTGGTGGGCATGTGTATGAGAATCTAGGTGGGAAACAGGAGGGTCTGGATTAAGGCAGTAGGATTGGGGCACAGGGGACAGACTTCAGGGAAGGTCGGTGCCAAGGCTTAGAGAATGCATGGTGATGGTGGGGTGCTGGGTAGAAATGAGAGATGTCAGAGTTCTGGCTTATAGGAAGAAGAGGAGAGAGACTGAAAGAGAAGTGGAATGAGGTGGGGTTGTCCCCTCCACCACACAGAAGATCATCTCTAGTGGGCATGGGGATGAGGTATGCGCAAAGGGGCTGGCTGGGCCCCACGTTCACTGCCCAGAGAAGGACAGGGAGGTAGTCTCGTCACAGACCGACAGAGGATTGTGCTCCCTGTGTAGCTGGCTGAGTGACTGGTAGAGAGGGAAGGCTGGGGAGTGGTGGAGGTACCTGGAAGCAGTAAGAGTGGGAGATGGAACACGAGGCACAGCTTGGTGCTAAGGAACCGTGAGAAGGCATGGAGTCATTCCAGGTGCAGAGGCCAGAGCAGAACTCACGGTCCTTCTCCATCCTGGAGGGGACAAGGAAGTTCATGGATTCCCAAGTGAGCACTCAGGGCTGAGGAGGTCAGCAGTCCTGTCTCTAGGCATTTCAGGATGTGCTGGCATTCTATAAGTGGCTGGAATTTCACCTGAAGCACTCTCCTCTATTTAGTTGCAGGAGGGGCCCAAGTGCCTGGAAATACTTGTGTGGGGAGCTCAGTGGTTGAGAAGAGGCCAATGGCAGATTTCTGCAGAAACCCTGATTCTTAGCTGAACGTTGCCAATTACCATGAAGAGTCTAATTAACATTTTTTCCTGCTTCGAAGCTAACAAATTAGCCCAACAGTGTCATAACTGCTGGTAGAAGCTAACACTCTTGGGTCAAAGATGAAGGACAAGGGCTGGGGGTTTAGCTCAGTGGCATAAGCACCTGCCTGGCAAGCATGAGGTTATGAGTTTGATTCCTGTTACAAAAAAAAAAAAAATGAAGGACAGTTTATTACTCATAGCGGTATCAGTAACGGTGTCAGCTCCAGTTCCTACAGAGCTTTGCAGAGAAGGCCAGGTGATGGCTGGACACACAGTGGATTGCATTTCTGGAGAGGAACCCTGAATTCAAGGGAACTGAATCTTTTATAATGGGCTATGTATATTTTGTAACAGGCAGCATCCCTGCCCTTTGCTCTGAAGGGAGACACTATGTAGCTTCCCAGGCTGTTCACTATAATATGAAGTGACCACCTGGAACAAAGGACAGCCAGTGCCTGACTTGCAAGATGTGCAGAAGTAGAATATGGAGAATTGTCTGCCAACATACACATGGACACGTTAAACCTAATTTGCATTTCCTAGCCCCTCCTGCGGTTAGGTACACTAAGTCCCTGACTTACAAACATTCAAATTTTGAACTTTCACAGGTGCACTGTGTCACAGTCAGTTTTTTTTTTTTTTTTTTTTTTTTTTTTTTTTTTTTTTTTTGGCGGCACCAGGGATTGAACTCACAGCCTTGCGCCTGCCAGGGCAGGTGCTTAAGCCACTGAGCCAAACTCCCGGCCCTGTTTTTTTTTTTGAGGCAGGGTCGCATTATGTAGCTCAGGTCGGCCTTGCGCCGCGTTGTAGCCCAAGCCGGCCTCGAACTCACAATGCTCCGCCTACCTCAGCCTCCTGAGTGCTGGGATTAAAGGCGTGCGCCACCACGCCCGGCTCACAGTCAGTTTTTCAGTTTACAAACAAATCCAACTTATGAACAATTCTCCCAGAACAGAACTAGTTTGTAAGTTGGGAACTTACTATATTTCCATGTAACTAAATTGTCATCTAGCCGGGCCCAGTGATGCATACCTGTAATCCCAGCACTCAGAAGACTGAGGCAGGAAGATCACTGTGAGTCCAAGGCCAACTTGAACATAATGAGATCAAGGCTGGACTGAATTACATATTGAGGCACTGTGTCAAGCAAACAAACAAACAAATACAAAACTGCCATCTATTAGTGTGACCTTTAGTGTGGCAGCTTCTGAGAAATCTCAATGGCTGCCACATACCTGGGGTACTTTCTTACCATTTTCTTTTTTTCCTGATGCCTGGAATGTAAATATGATGTTGGACAGGAATGGCATGCTAAGGACTAATGGTTGCAGAACAGTGAGATGCAAGGGGCTTAGGTCTCTGTTGGTGGTGTAAGTAACAAGGTGTATGCTAATCATCTTTGAATTTTTTTACATGAGCAAAAAAGAAACTTCCATCCTGTTTTAACTTTTTTTGGTACATGCACTTGAACTTAATCCTAGCTGATATAAGGCTAGAACAAAGGATGATCAATAGAGGGTTAAATTCATTAGCAGAGAGAAAGGTCAACGTCCTTCTCCCTCCCCCTCAGCTTTTGCAATGAAGGGGAAGGGTAGGGAAGAGTCATCTCTGGTGATGTCCCATTCATTGGGGTCCTGCCTGGCCACGCGACCCAGCAGCGTCCATTTGAAGGCAGCAAGCAACAAGCTGGCTCCATTCACAAACCCTGTCCTCTTTTGAAAACCAATCACTGTGCGAAGTGTGACTGGGTGGTGGCCAGCGTCAGCCCATCTGTCACGCCCTTTCAGAGAGCCAGGCAACAGCAGCCAGCCCGGGCCAAGCCAGCCCCTTTCCCTTTGTACCCCAGGGACATGCACTGTAACAAGATCACGGAGACTGCTGAATTATTCAGAGCTGCCCTGAGTGTCAGTTTTATTATAAACATGCAGATTGCTCCAGGCTCCAAACTTCCAAATCTCCAGCAGCCGTCTCCCCCCAGGACTTGGCACTGGTTGCTTTGTGCCTGCCATTTCCCTGAGTCTTGATGGCCCAGTTTACCTTTGACCAATTCCTACCTGCTGCTAGGCACAAGGCCTTGGTGCCCTTTACCCAGTGCATCTTCACGCCTTGTTTCTCTGCTCAACAGCTGTCCTCGCTGCCTCCTCACAGTGGCTCTGTCTCTGCCTCTTGCTGGCTTCTCTGCTGAAATCGGTGACATCAGCCTTTCTCAGCACCTGCCCTCGTCTGCCAGGGACATGTTAACAACACGATCTTCCATTTCTGTGGCCTTAGTCTAACCTGTAAGCCTACTGGCTGTCAACCTCCATCCCTTTTCTAGCCTCTAGTCAATCTTCTGCCCTTTGCTACAAGTCCCACGTCCCTACCTCTCTCTAGAATGGATCTAGAGAATACCCCCCAGCCCAGCTGGTAATGAAGCAGAGATGGTAATGCACATTTAAGAGTAATGAAATGCAGTGATATTTCAGGCCTGACAGACCTATTTCTGGCAGCCTTAGAATTAAAGTGTGAGGCTTTGTACTGCAGCTGCTACTAGGAGCCTTCAGAGTTTTTCTAAAGATGTGAATAAAGCTTCTAGGGCTCAGCTCAGATCACTGTGGCTATTTATCCTGCTGCTGCTTTCATTGTACCTTTTTTATTTGAAATTTTAGAGCTTTTAGACGAAGGAAACGCAGCAGCAAGTGCAAAGCATACAAAATATCCTAGTGGGGGAGAATGTCCCCATTTTTCTCTCCAATTGTCCCTGCCAGCTCTGGGGAGGACAAGCTGCTCCCAGGGTGTGGTGTGTCTGCCTGCCCTTTGAGGAGGCTTCTCCTGGATTCCGGCCCCACTGCAGTAGGATGTGGGGCCTCCTGAGGAATCCCTTGGAGGGAGTCCATGCCACCGAGGTGGTGTTGGGCCTCCCCCACTGTGTCATTGCTGCATGCTGAGAGCATGCTGTCTGCAGGTGGGCTGTGTGGCAGAAGGCAGTAAATCCACTCCAGGCCAACAGTGTGAGCTCTCCAGTTAGGAGAGCTGGCCTGCTGATTCCCACCTTTCCCCAGCTTCATCCATGGCCACTTGGAAGGTCGGGGCCATCCAGAGCTACAGATCATGCTGGACTGGGGGCAAATCATGGGTTCTGCCATCAGACACACCAGGGCATGAAGCCTGACTCTACTCAGCAGCTGCAGTACCCAGGGCAAGCTGCCTATATTTTCAGAACCTTGGTTTCCCCACTTGCAAAATAGGAGTAGCAACATAGCTATCATTTGAGGTTCCTATGATGACCAGAAGGTGCCAGCACATATGAAGTCATGATGTCTGTTGTTAATACCGATGTTACAGGACTCAGGATAACTGGGTGTCCTTCCTGTGGCACTCATTTCAGGCACTGTTTCTCACCCTGAGCCAGGACGGTGGGAGGAGCAGGTTTCCACTCTGGCTCCCCTTATTTTCTGGCTTTGTGAGATCAGGCGGGTTACTTCACCTCTTACAGTCTCAGTTTCCTCTTCTACAAAAATGAGTGGTAATAATACCTCAAAGGGTTGTAGTGAGGATCGAATGAGATTTTTAAAAAATCACACAGTGGCTGGCACACAGCAGAGATTGGTAAATAGTGGTTCCCCCTTCTCCCCCTGCCCTCCCTCTGCTTCTGTTTAAAGGGGAGAAGTGTTAGGTCCAGGCACAAGTTTGCAAGGAATGCAGAAGCAAAATAGACATGGTAATTAGTGGCAGGGTCTAGAATTCAGGGAATTCTATAGGACAAATGACCCAGAATCCTCAAGTGGGTAAATGTCTGCAGAGAAAAAGAGGGAGGCAAGGAGGGAGGAAGTGATGGAGGGGAGAGAGAGAGAGAGAGAGAGACTGAGGAGAGAGCTAGAGAAAGGAGAAAGGTGGGGGAGAGGAGAGAGACAACCAAGTGAAATCTGAGGACTTTGCTTGGATACTAATTCAGACAAATCAGGACAAAAATAAAAGAGATAATCAGGGAAATTTTTATATTGGCTGGGAATTTTATAACATTAAGCAATTATTGTTAGTCTTTAGATATGATAATGGTGGTATAGTTATGTTAAAAAAGCATTTTTGTCATTGTTGGGTTTTTTTTTTTTTTTTGAGACACAGTCTCATTATGTAATCCAGGCTGGCCTTGAACTCACTACATAGCTCAGGCTGACCTGGAGCTTGCTGTGATCCTACTACCTCAGCCCCCGAAATGCTGAGTCCACAGTCAAGTGCCACTGCCCATAGCACAAAACAATTTTTATCTTTTAAGACATACATTAAAAATATTATAGGCCACATAATATGGCAATTGGGATTTGTTTTTAAATCATTTAGTGGGGTTAATGGGGGTATAGATGAATCAAAACTGGCCATGTGCAGATAACAAAGTTGGGTGATGGCATATGTGGGTTTGTTAAACTATTCTCTCTCTACTCTGGTACATGTTTGAATATTTCCAAAAAAGTGGAAAAAAATAAAAAAGGCAGCAGTCCCTTGTAGGTTGGAAGTGGCCGGTCCCATCTGTCTTCTCCTTGGCCTCCTCCCAGCCCCTCCCGCCTTATTGCGGGGCTGGACTGCTGCAACCGCCTCCTCTAGTCTCCCAGTCTTTGGACTCTCTCCTTCCAATCTTCTTCCCATTCTGCTGCCAAAGTTATCTTCCTAAAATACATATCAAATCATGTTACTTTCCTGCTAAAAATCCCTCAGTAGTTGCCTATTGCCAAGAATCTATTAGAGAATAAAATCCTTATTATGCCATTCAAAGTCTTTCCCAGTTTAAGTCCAGCCTTGCTGGCCAGTCCTGACCCCAGTCCAACCCTCACCCACTCATGAAGAGGCTTGGGTCAGACCAGCCAGGCACTTTGCTGCCTTTGTACATTCTCTTACATAATTCTCTGTCTGGCGGTTCCTCCTTTCTGGCCCTTAACTTTATCTACTGGAGACTAAAATATTTTTCAAAACTCAGTTTAAATTTCATTCTTCTCTCATGGTTTCTGGAAGACTTTACACTGTTCGCCAAATATCTCTGCCTCTCTGCCTTCTGGCATATGGTAGGATCCGTCTTCCCGACTCTGGTTGGATGGGGCCATATGGCGAGTTTTAGCCAATGGATGTGAGTGGAAATCATACATTTCACTTCTGGGCCAAGAATTCAATTGCGAATTCGGAAGGTCTCTGAGTTCTCTTTTCCTCTGACTCAGCGATGGGCAATATCCAGATAAAGGCTGCTCCATCAGGCTGCATTCTGGAGTTAGCAGGATGCCAGGGAGTAGAACCTCCTGTGCATCTGCAAAGGCTGTTGCATGACATAAATAAATCTGAGTGGTTGTTTCCTCAGCATAACCTAGTCTATCCTAAGCTTCCCTTTTCCGAGTGTGAATCAACTGTGCTGTCCTCTGTGCTTTTTCATGCATACAAAATGTGTCCAGATGACACTGCTTTCAGGTGAGGGATTCTGTGTTGTGGTCTTGCACTCTGGCCACCCAGTGCCTAGCTTGCAGAATGTTGGTGTGAACTGGATGTGCAGCAGTCTATAGCTGTTGTGGGTACAGGTGAGTGAATGTATTGGACTTGGGATGGACCATTCCTCCCTCCTCCCTCCCTGCCTCCTTCCCTCCCCATCTCTCTCTTTTTTGCCAGTACTAGGGATTGAACCTAGGTTCTTTGCACTGAGCTGTGTTCTAAATCAATCTTTCTTTTTTCTCTTTCTTTCTTTCTTTCTTTCTTTCTTTCTTTCTTTCTTTCTTTCTTTCTTTCTTCTCTCTCTCTCTTTTCTTTCAGTTTTGAGACAGAGTCTCACTAAATTGCCCAGGCTGAGTTTGAACTTGTGATCTTCCTGTCTCAGCTTCCCAGAGTACTGAAATTACAAATGTACGTGACCAAGTCCAGGTTAGTCCACTCTTTTCAGGGCCCCCAGTCATTAGTCATGGGGATTGTGATGCTTTGGAGATGGAGGCAGTGCCTGACTTGATCTTCTCAGTGTATGGCAACCCAGTTCCAGGGAATGAAGCCTGACTTGTCTAAGCCAACCATAATAACCCTTTCCCCTTTCGGTTATGATAATTTAGGTACATAAACTAGTTCTGAACGATGAGATGTAAGGAAAAGTATTGTTTCTTCCCCCTCAAAAAACAAACTAGGAATGAGAAATGCAGCCAGTCTGTTGCACCTTGGATTTTTCTGCTAGCTGGTGACAGGATAGCAGGCTAACAGTTTATGTGGGAGGGGAACTCCAGGGAACAAAAAAGAGGGAGCAGGAAGAGGAGAGTGACAAGAATGAAACAAGAAAGGCAGAAAAGCCAAGAGGGGGTGTACTGCTGAGCTTATTACACTCTCCCAGGACATCAAAATTGTCCCTGCAAGTGGCAGAAGTCAGGACCTTTCTACAAAGACTTTTACTGGTTGCCAGTTGTCCCTCATTTGACTGGAACTAGGTACTCACCAGTGGCTTCCTAGTGACAGGAATCTAATGAGTGCTTATCTGCTCAATTTTTATCATTGCTTAATCTGTCTACTACTTTCTTCTTCTTCTTCTTCTTTTTTTTTTGTCTTTTTGAGACAAGGTCTTGCTATGCAGTTCAGGCTGGCCTTGGGCTCACTTTATAGCCCAAGCTGGTCTTGAACGCACAATGATCCTCCTGCCTAAGCCTCCTGAGTGCTGGGATTACAGGAGTGCACCACCATACCCGGCTACCACTTTCTTCTTACACATTCTCTTCTACCGTGCTTTGTTTGTTTGTTCTTGCAGTGTTGGAGAGCAAACCCAGGGCCTTGCACGTGCTAGGCAAGCGCTCTCCCACTGAGCTACATCCCCAGGACTCTTCTTATCCTGGTTTCTCTGCCACTTCTCGCCACATGCTTGTCCAGACTCTCTAACCACTCTTTCTTAGTTTCTTTCCCAGGCTCCTTTTCCTTTTACCACTCTAGATGATCTCCTGGATTCTATTCTGGTCTTCTTCACTTCTACTCACTCAGACTGGGCAAGCCATTCCATGAAATGGTTTCCACTGTTACTGTTGCAATGCCAGCTCCAAAATCTACACTCTCACTCTCTCTCCTAAGTTTTTTTTTTTGTCTTTTCTTTTGTACCGGGTATCAAACTTACAACCTCACACCTGCCAGGCAGGCGCTTACGCCACTGAGCTAAATCCCTGGCCCTATTTTTTGAGACAGGGTCTCACTATGCAGTTCAGACTGGCCTTGAACTCACTTTGTAGCCCACGCCGGTGTCAAACTCACAATGATCTTCCTGCCTCAGCCTCCAGAGTGCCAGGATTAAAAGCATGTGCCACCACTCCTGGCTCTCTCCTAAGTTCTGCAAATGCATATCTGTCCATCCATCCAGCTAATACTGATCAAGCAGTTTGAATCTGCTAGGAGTTGGAATGAAGGAGTAAATAGGAATTTGCCTTCTGGGAGTGTTAACCAACATGAACCAAGTGGGCAAAATCCAAGGAAACATAAGTAAACCAGGTATTTTTAGATAGTGATAAGTGTTATACAGCCAATAAAACAGGCCAGTGGGGTAGTGTGTATGCATGCTTGTGTGTGCATGCACATTATTTTAAAGTGACTGTTTCGAAGAAAAGATGCAGTGGCATCTATTAACTGGTTGTGCAAATGCAAAGGTCATAGAGGAACAGGAACTTCTGAGTGTGTTGGAAAAAGAGGAGGAAGGTCTATGGAGCAGTGTAGGCACAAGGGAGTGTGATCGGAAATAGAACAACAGCGACCAGGTCAAATTGGGCACAGTAATGTGTTTTAACAAGAACCCACTAGATAGCCGGGCGTGGTGGCGCACGCCTTTAATCCCAGCACTCAGGAGGCTGAGGTAGGCGGAGCATTGTGAGTTCGAGGCCGCTTGGGCTACAACGCGAGCGCAAGGCTGGCCTGAGCTACATAGTGCGACCCTGCCTCAAAAGACCAGGGCCGGGAGTTTGGCTCAGTGCCTTAAGTGCCTGCCCTGGCAGGTGCGAGGTTGTGAGTTCAATCCCTGGTGCCGCAAAAAAAAACAAACAAACAAAAAACAAAATAAAACAAAAAAAAGAACCCACTAGATGCTTATGTAAGCTTTGAACACATTTGAGAACAGCAAGGTAAATGGAGAAGTGACAAGAAGAGAAAACCCATTGAAGAGTTATACCTGAAAAGCATTTCTGGAAAATCTAAAACCTACAAAAGTAGAAAGTACCACCACAAGCTCCTATGTACCCATCTCATCCTTCAACACCACCAACTGTATTTTACAAAGGAAACTGAAAACAGTATTCAGGAATGTGAGAGGACAACTCAGGAAGAACCATGTGAATAAAGCATGTCAAGGGACAGTTCTGTCAACAGGCAAAAAGTTCTGAAGGTTGAGCGGAGGTCTGGCAGCCCACAGGCTCCTCACAAAGGTGCCAGCTAAGATGTCGTTACTACTTGAACGCTTCCTCAAGCTGCTCCTCTGATTTCCTCTGTCAAAGTGGTCTTCAAGGGCTCCTGCCTGACAGGAAAGCAGAGCCAGGGAGTTTGTTCAGGTAGTCTGTTTGGGCAGTGGTGCTGGGAGGCCCGAGTAAGGGAACCAGGGACCCAGAGGGATGCATCTCAGATTGTTCTGCGGAACAGGAGGTGAGGGTGATTATTTCGTGGTCTCTTATGTCCTGTTTCCTGATGGCTGTGCTGGGACATGAACCTCCCTGAGTTTCTGGGCTGCCCTACCTGCTGGCTGAGGGAGTGGTCTAAGCTTCACCTAAGGCTGGGAGTCAGCAATGTGGTGGCCAGTAAGAGGGATGCTGTCACTGTGGGGGACTTCCTGCAGCCGCTGCAGGTGGAGCTAAGCGGGCAGAGGGTGTGGAGCACAGGAGACCTAGAGTTTTCTATTAGATGCCAGCATCTAAACTTCTTATCATGACACTGTATCCTTCTGTTACCCAGGCTGAAAACAACGGGTTCATTCTAAATGCTTCTTTAGCCACTCTCCCATGTTTGTTTCTCTAGCACCCCCTTCACTCAAGTGGTCATGCCCCTAGGACTGTGAGGATGGCCTCTTTGTCTTTTATTATGTACCAGGGATACCAAACAAATGACTTGCATAAGTTCCAAACCCTGAAAGGTCCACAGAGGGACACTTAACCTAATACTGGGAGCTGAAATCCACAGTAGACCCTGAGGATTGAGTAGGAATTAGCCAGACAAGAGGTATGGTGACAGTGGCTCAGTCAGAGGGAAAAGCACGTGTGAAAGTTCAGCAAGGGCACAGTACATTGCAGCTATCTCAGGAACAACAGTGGGAGGTCAACAGTGGCCAAATCACGTGGGATCCTGCAGTCCTTGTTAACAAGAGTTGCCTTTATTTTTATTTATTTATTTTGTCTTTTTGAGACAGGGTCTCGCTATGAAGTTCAGGTTGGCCTTGGGCTCACTTTGCAGCCCAGGCTGGTCTCAAACTTGCAATGATCCTCCTGCCTTAGGCTCCTGAGTGCTGAGATTACAGGAGTGCGCCACCACATCTGGCTAAGAATTGCCTTTACTTGAGAAGAAATAGAGGGCCAGGGCCAGGGATATAGCTCAGTGGCACAGTGCCTGCCTGGCAAGTCAAGATCCTGAGTTCAATTACCAGGACAAAAAAAAAAGTGGGGGGAGTTTTTAACTTTTTTGGTGCATGTGTGATGCTGAACCCAGGGCTACATCTCTAGCTTTTTTTAAAAAAAATTTGAGATAGAGTCTCACTAAATCGCTAAGTTGGTCAGGCTGCACTCAAACTTGGGATCCTCTGAGCTTCCCAGTGTTCTGGGATGATAGGTGTGCGCCACCACACAGGCAGCAGAAGGATTTAAAGCAAGACAGTAATGGGTTGGAATCTGAGCTTTAGAAAGATCACTTTGGCTAAGGTATAGAAAAAAATTTAGTAGATCTCATTAATTTTTGGCTAGTTGGCTATAAGCTTTTGTTGGTGGCTTGCACAGTATCTATTCTCTGCTTCCTGCTATAGTCCATGGTTCTGCTTTAGAGGATTTTACATCCTCAGAAATAGAATTTGGAGCCAGGCATGGTGGCACACACCTTTAATCCCAGCACTCGGGAGGCTGAGGCAGGAAGATTGTTGTGAGTGCAAGACCAGCCTGGGCTCAAAGTGAGCTCAAGACAAGCCTGAACTGCATAGTGAGACCCTGTCTCAAAAAATAGGGCCGGGAGCCGGGCGTGGTGGCGCACGCCTTTAATCCCAGCACTCGGGAGGCTGAGGTAGGCGGAGTGTTGTGGGTTCGAGGCCGGCTTGGGCTACAACGCGAGCACAAGGCCGGCCTGAGCTACATAGTGCGACCCTGCCTCAAAAAAACCCAGGCCGGGAGTTTGGCTCAGTGCCTTAAGCGCCTGCCCTGGCAGGCGCGAGGTTGTGAGTTCAATCCCTGGTGCCGCAAAAAAAACAAACAAACAACAACAACAACAACAACAAAAAATAGGGCCGGGGATTTAGCTCAGTGACCTAAGTGCCTGTCTGGCAGGCGCAAGGTTGTGAGTTTGATCCCTGGTACAAAAAAAAAAAAAAAAAAAAAAAAAAAATTAGAATTTGGGTGGGATGGACTCTTAGCCCCAACCATGTCTAAGCTAATTAGCACAGTGGTCACAGTGGTTAGGTCAGAGTCAGCCACTTAACCCATTTCAACTTAGTGAGAAAATGAGTCTCAGCTACTACTCAGTATGAAGATGCAAGGTCTGAATTGCTGCAGCCACCTTGTGACCATCATGGGGAAGCCTGGAGCTGCAGAGAATAGGTGATGAAATCACCATAAAAGAGAGAGAAAAGGGGGAATCGTGATGAAATCACCATAAAAGAGAGAGAAAAGGGGGAATCTGAGTCCTTGGTGAAATATATGACCTCTGGAACAATCCTTGCTCAAAGTCACCTCTCCCCCTTGACTTTGCAGTAATGTGAATCAGTGAATACTCTGTGTTGTTTAAGCCAATTTAGTTGGGTGTTTATTCCAACCTAAATATTCCTGATAACAGAACTTAGTTTCATGAGCAGGATGTTTCCTCTACTTAGAAATAGTTCCTAAAAATGGACCTGGTTTAACAAAAAAGTAAGGGCCATCGGAAGCTTGCTTCCTGTGAGCAGACAGCTTCAGCAGGAGGACCCAGCCAGATCAGCCTCTGCTTGCTGGCTACCGCCATCAGAAGGCTTGCGTCTTGCGGGCAGCCAACGTGGGCAGGGACATGCAGCCAGGTAAGCTCTGTGCACCCACAGGCCACTATTGGAGACCCTTGCTTACTTCAGGCAGCCATTGCCCACAAGAAGAATCAGACAAACACACCCCTGTGTGCCTGCCACCATCACAGGAGTCCCGGTGCAGACACACAGGCTGAGAGAAGAAGCAGCTCCACCACCATGCACCCTTGGCCATTGGGAAAGCCCCAGTGTAGCTGCATGGGTCTGAAGAAGCCTGCCCTGCTACCTCCCTGAGAACCTGGGGTCAGAGAAACCTAGGTGCCTGTCCCATTCCCCTGTACCATGGAGGGGCAGTGCGTGGGAAGTACCTGCGACCCCACAATCGGCTTGTTGGAAGGAACCCAGGAGAATGTCAAGATGAAGGAGCAAAAGGCAATCTCAGACCTCCAGCCCACACATAACAAGTCTAGGAGATATAGTCATAGAAGAAAATGGAAGTCACACACCTAAAATCTTTGAAAGGATAGCAACTGAAGTAAAGAAACAACTTCATGAGACTGTAAAATAATCAGATCAGAAATAATGCCTCCAGTAAAAGAAGAAATCATAAACGTAAGGAAAGAACTGTTGAGCATATCTAAAAAAGACAGATAAAAAGAGGAGCATAGGAAAATGATGGAAACCCTGAACGAACAATATAGAAAGGAATTACAATGCATGAAACAGATTCAAAGAGATATCTAGGAAATTAAAAGTTGATCGAAAGCTGGCAAAACTGCTTGAAATAGACTGAAGATAGACTTTCAGACTTTGAAGACAGGATTGCAGCTAGTGATCATGAAAGGAAAGATCTCTTAAAAATAATAAGGAACCAGGAAATAACAATTCAATGACTGCAAGATGATTCAAAGAAAAATAATTTAAGAGTGATAGGTATCAGTGAAGAAGAAGTGGTTAACACAAATGGAATAAAAAGGCTATTTACAGAAGTAATAGCAGAAAACTTTCCAAACATGGGAAAAGGATGTGGCATACAGATAAGCAAAGCATATAGAACTCCAGCTAGCCATAACCAAATTAAAT
>RJWM01005566.1:0-90780 GCA_004363535.1 Dasyprocta punctata
CAAACCCACCTCTCTGCTTTTCTGGTATGAATACCATCCATTCTTCCCAAGTCCCGGGTTTCAGCAATGGCTATCTCATTTACTACTCTCAAACATGTCCACACTTTTGTATCTATACCTTTTTACAAAAATAGCAAGAAATAGCCTTGGAATTTCCCCTAGGGCTCAGTTAATTTTCTGCTTATGTACACCATTTTTTCTGAGCTCCAAAGCCTCCTTTAAATCTCTCTTTTTATACTGATTTTGCTCTAGCATTTACTTTATCATCTGTATCCTTCTCTATTTCCAAACTGCCACAATATTCTATATTGAATTTTCTTATTTGCTTCACTAGAAGATACAGCCAAATGACTATATCTCACACATTTTGGAAATCTTCTTGATGTCTTAAATATGGCAGATAGCTAATAAAGAGTCATAGGGCAGAATTGAACTTGGCAATTGTTGACTGAGTTGAACTGAATTGGTAATAGTTTAACAAAGTTGAATGGACCTTGGCAAATCCTATTCTGATTGCAGTAGAGATAGCGATGACAATCGCATCACAGTGAACAAAGAAGTGTTCTACTGTCCTCAGTTCAAGAGGCAATTTTGCCCTGCAACAAAGTACATGAACTGAGGCCTAAGTTTTATTCAAGTCTTGAGATCATTTTCTTGGATTTTGGAGTCATTAAGTCTATTGAATGACTGTTGATCTTCTGTTTTCTTATAAAAACAGGAGTTTCTATTTCCAAAATGACATAATTATATTATGTAGAGAAGAACATGCCTTTTAACAATTTTGAAGCTAGCAGGGCCTGTTTAAAAAGAAAACATAGTAATTGAGGATAAAAATGAATTAAAATCTTTTAAATGCATGGCCCCATTCAGCAGCAATGTATTGTTTTAATTTGCTAGTTGGTACATTGCAAGAGCTTGGTAATTTGTTCATCCTTTTAATAGATGCAAGATTGAAATGGGGCTGGGAGGGAAAAATAACAATTGGCTGGATGAGCAGAATAATATGTTCTTTGAAATGAAGCATTCTTTGTAATGGATGTTTATTTCAAATGATTACATTGTACAGTGCATTCAAATGGGAAAAACAAACAAGAGGCCAGCTGCACTAATTTTATCAAAGTTATTTATATCAGCAGTATAATTAAAGGCAGTAATTTCAAATTAGGTTTTCTGAGAATCCATTTATAGGGAACACAAGGCAACTTGTCTTGGTGGCATCTAGACCATGATGATGCTCTGGGGGCAATGTTAACTATTGCCAATTGGCCTTGGCATTTTGAAAATTAATTATTGTTTCGAAAGATTCTAAACCGTTGCCTCCTGCTGCCCTGACCAGTTTAGATCCACTCCACTAGGAGAGCCTGATATATAATTTATGGATATGACAGGAATAATCTTGCATAATCATTTGCAAATGACTTCTCTTATTTAGTAATACATTAATAATAGCCCATGAAGCATGATTTGAGAACTGCAGACAGGAAATGTTGCAGAAGTTTTCTCTTTTTAAAAACCTCCACTAATTTCACAGGTATTTCATGAATAGCATGTTAAAGATTTAAGTACTAGATGAAATATTACACTGGTTCTAGGGAACAGAAATTCAGCCAAAAACGGTCTGAAACACTTTCTAGTTGTGGAAAAGATATTAATGACCAATAAATACATTTGGAAAAAATGTATTTGTGCTACAGGAAATCTTGTGATTGTGACTCGATCTGCCCCCCACTATTACTCCATGATACCACTCTCATTATCCATATGTAGTTATCTGGTGTCTGCTCAGCCAGTAACAGGAAACTTACCATCCCCCGAGAATGTCCTTTGCATTTTTAGTGTGGTCTAACTGTAACAACTTAACATTGTATTGCAGCCTGTTTGTCTGTGTTTTCCAGCACTAGTCCTATTTTTGTCTTCTAAAACCACAAGAAATTTGTTTAATGTCCAAATCTTACTCCTATATAGTAGCGTTTTACTGTTTATTTACCACTGTTCTTGTATCCCACACTTGGTCCTCTTTCCACCTTATGTAAGTTTGGAGCACACATTTGAAATATATAAATTTGTCATGTACAGTGAGTAATTATCAGAAATACAGGAAGCAGGTGATAAATAGGTAAAGAAAAATTTTAGACAAAATGAGCCTTCAATATTGGGTTAATTCAGTGGTAATGGTGCATGCAGGTAAATCCCAGCCCCCAGGAGGCTGAGGCAGGAGGATTGCTACAAGGCCAGTCTGAACTGCACAGAAAAACCCTGTCTCAAAAAAGACAAAAAAGAAAAAAAATCAATATTGGGTTTAGTAGTGTTCTACCTTATTTAATATGTAATCAATGAAGGGTTTTGAATAAGAGATAAGAATAATGATGACTGTACTTTAAAAAGAATAACCCACTAAAAATAAAATTAAAATATTTAACTTACAATTGTACCCCAAAACATAAGATATATACCAATTCATCAATGGGAAATATTAAAGAGTGCAGAGATAGGCTCATATAATTATGGTAAATTAGTTTGCTATAAAACTGCCAAGGTAATTTAATGAAAAAAGAAGAATCTTTTTAAAAAATGGTGCTGGAACAAATGCATGGCCACATAGAAGAAAATAAACTCTGGACCTTATCTTCTCATATTAGAATTAATTGAAATGATTCCGAGAACTAAACACAAAAGGTAAAATTATAAAATTCCTAGAAGAAAACATGAAAGAAAATCATTGTCACCTTGAAGCAAGCAAAGATTAGATAGATGAAACACGAACTACACAAACCATTAAAAAGTTGATGAATTAGACTTTACAAAAACTTAAAATATTTTCTTTCAGAAAGACACGTATGAAGAAAGGGGAAATGCAAATTGGATAAAGGGCTTGAATAAAGAAACCTTGTACTTCTTTAAGACATTAATAAAAGCAACTTAATAAAATGTACTAAATATTTGAACATATGCTTAAAAAGATATATGCATTTTTAATATGCATCTAAAAAGTTGCCTCAAATTATTAATCACCAATAAAATATAAACTAAATCCACAATAACATACCACTACATACCCAGTGGAGTGGTTACAAGTAAACCCCTGACAATATCAAATTGAAAAGGATAGAAAGCAATTGGAAGTTTTGTGCAATGCTGGAGGAAAATAAAATGGAAAACCATTTGAAAGTTCCATATAAATTTCAATATACCTATAATAAGGCCTATCATTCTTTTTCTATGTATTGGCAAAAGAAATTAAGTCATGTTTACCTATATTAATACTTAAATATTAATTTAATACACAAATATTTGTAGATAGCAGTTTACTCACAATGGACCCAAATTATAGACAACCAAAATATCCATCAGTGAGTGAATATACAAGAAAAATGTGATATATTCCTGAAACAGAAATATTATTCAGCAATAAAAAGAAACTAGCAACTTTCTTATGCAATACCATAGATGAATTTTAGAGTAATTGTAAAAGAAGCCAGATACAAGAACAGGTATGCTATAACCCCATTTATAAAATGTAAAATAATCTATAGTTTCATGAAAAATATTAGTGGTTGTTGGAGGCCGAGGTAGAAAGAGAGGAATGCATTCCATGTAGGTCCAAAGAATTTTGGAGCATTAATGGAAATGTTTTCTTTCTTTCTTTCTTTCTTTCTTTCTTTCTTTCTTTCTTTCTTTCTTTCTTTCTTTCTGTCTTTTTTTTTTCCAGGAATCAAACTCAGGACCTTGAATTTGCCAGGCAGGCATTTATGCTGCTGACCTACATTCCCAGCCCAATGTTTTGTGACTTGAACTGTGCTATGACATTAGTAAAAAAAATCATTGAAGCCAGGTGTGGTGGCACATGCCTGTAATCCCAGCATTCGGGAGACTGACAATCATTGTGAGTTCAAGACCAGTCTGGGCTACAAAGTGAGTTCAAGGCCAGTCTGAACTGCATAGTGAGACCCTGTCTCAAAAAACAAGGCCAGGGATTTAGCTCAGTGGCTTAAGTGCCTGCCTGGCAGGCACAAGGTTGTGAGTTCAATCCCTGGTACCAAAAAAAAAAAAAAAATCATTGAGTTAAATGGTTCAAAGAGATGCAGGCTACTGATTTTACTAGTTCTATTTAAAACAATCAAATTATTTTCAAAATAAATTTGATAAGAACAAAATGTTCAATTGAGCAATAGTGTGCAAAATGGATTGTGATGGGGAAACAGACTAGTGGCCATAGAGGCAAAGAATTTCTCCATGTTTGAAGTGAGACATTATTAATGTCTGCTACAGTGTAAGACAAACAATATAGCTAAAAGTGGATAAGAAAAATAGGGAAAAAGATAAAAATAGAATGGTAAAGATAAGGAAGAAGGGCAAAGTTGACAGTGGAGAAAAAGTTGGAAATGAAAAAGGTGAGAGAAGTTCAAAACAGAAACAAAAAAGAGGAAAAATAAGAAAAAAGCAGGAAAAGGAAAAAAAGAGAAAATATATTTGTGTTCATATATACCATATATTGTGGAGAGGAGTCTAGGTTTCTATGGATTTGAAAATGCTATGCACCCCCACAGTGATTTCCACAGTTTTGTAGAAAATGCCTTTGGGTGGAATGCTGTAAACAGAGCATGACAGGTGATTCTGGAGAGGGCACAGAAGACCAGGAGACTAGAAAAAAGAATTAGAATGTTTAAGAAATTGGATAAGAGGTTGTGACCAAAGTGCTGATAGAAATGTGGACCATAAAGGACACAGTGATGAGTTCTCAGATAGGAATGAGGGCCCTATCATAACCTAGACAAAGTACAGCCTTGTTAGACTGTGGTTAAGTGTCTGGCTGTATTCAATTCATGGTTTAAAACTATGGAAGTGTGAATTTAAAGAGGATGGACTAGTTTATTTGGCGTAGGAGTTTTAAAAATAGCAAAGCTTTGAGCTGTGGCTTGACCAATATAGGCTGTTTTCATTCTCTTTTACGAGGAGAATCAGCAACAAAAACAAACCAAGAGATTTGGAAAATGTATAGCCTGGCCAGGGAAGGACCACAAATCCATGATGGGCAGACAAAGGTGTGGTACAAATGATGTAGACTAGTTATGGACAGCAAAAGATTAGTGTGGGTGAAAGCAACGTGTGCTGCTCCTCAGAAAGCATTGGATAAAGTCCTTCAGGGTACCTCAGAAATATTTAGGGTCACCCTTCTATTACAGGCCCAGAAATATAGAAGTAGAAATTTTTGTTTTAGAGACCTTCCAGGAAGGAATTTTTCTAGGAAAAATTACCTGGCTCTCCTCACTCCTACTGCTATTTGGATATTTTGACTTGTTGGCACATTGATTCAGAGTGACTACAGGCATGGTTTAAGGGCTTAGGTATAACTCTCTCTAGAAGCAGACTGCATCATTGTCTGCACAGTGGTTTTGCAGGTGTGCAGAATGCAGGAGTCATTTCATCATGGCAACTTGCCTGAGCTTGTCCTGCCACTATGTCTTAAAAATGTGTACTTTTAAATAAATTCCTGTAAAAGTCCTCTGATAAAAGAGTTTGAGTTGAATCAGAGAGACTTTGGATTTGGATTTTTGAGTCATGCAAGAATAGGTAAGTCTTTGGGACTCTTGATAATGCAGTAAATTATTTTTGCAGTTTGAGATAGACATTAACTGTTGACGGTCGGGGTGGAATGCTACACTTTGGATATGGGTTAGGTGCATCTTAAGGGTCTGTGTGACTGGAGGCTCAGTCTTCAGGGTGGCAGTACGGGAAAGTGGTGGAGACTTTCAGAAGAAGGGGTTAGTGAGAAGTTCTTAGGTCACTGGTAGCATAAGGCAGTTCCTATGAAACGCCTTGATAGATCCAATGAGATCCTGTAACACAGGGGCAAGTCTGGCCCTAGGAAGAGCCTGGCTCTCTTTTCTGGCTCAAGAGATGATCCTTGATCCATATGCAGTGCTCTATCCACCATCTGCCACAGAGTCAGAGGCTGCCCAGCCTTTGGCTTTCTTTCCAGCCTTCAAAACTGCAAGCTAAATAAACCTCTTCATATAAAGTTAGTGCATCTCAGTTATTTCATTAATGATCCCAAAAGCTGATTAAAATAATCAATACTTACTATACACTAATAATGGTTGGAGTAAATTTTATGTGGTATATATTATACCACAATTAAAAATGAATATAAGAAGAAAAATAAGACAAAGACAATAAAAGTAGAAAGATGAACTCCATACATTTGAGAACACTGGCCAAAATATCAACTCAAATTTGCCTTTAAGTTTTCTAATCTCTGATACAAAGAATTATATGATTTGCCTATCCATAAAATAAAAACAAACCAAACGATTATAAGAAGCATAGTGCCAATACCCTAGTACCAAAGAGAATTTTTATCTCTGGCTGATAATTTAAAAGAAACATAGATGAACATTTACCTTCAAGATGATTTTTATAATGAATACGATAATGTGTTTCTTTATTTTCCAGTGGTATAATGTGAAAGGAAAATTCAGTGTGAAGGGAGAATTTTTACTTTGAAATTATGACTTCAGAAAACAATGAATATGTGTTTAAAATGTATTGCTACATTCATTGTAAAATATTGGTAGTTCCCTCTACTACTGTCCCTTTTCTAAAATCTTCACTGCTTATCTAGTAAATCTTTGTCATGTTATACGAACTGGCAGACAGCTGGGTTTAAGGAAGAAGGACAGGTGGGGTAGATTTCACCTACTAAAGAAAAGTTTATAAAGGAAATAAACAAGATTTAATAAGGAAGAAGATTAGAGATGGCCTGATAGGGGGATGAAAGCAGTTTTCAGAGTTTTGTGTGTGAGACAAAGATGAGCAACTGTTTCACAAGTGAGGACCTCAGTGACAGAGATAAGGGAAGGGCATCTTTAGGAATCCTTATTGTGTGTTCTTTGATCTGATTCCAGTTTCATCTTCACCTTGCTCTAATCCACAGACCACCCCAAGAAAACACTGCATGACAGAGCTCAGCAAGGCTGGCAGAATTGGGATTGCATTTCCTTTAAGTGAAACTTTGTGTTGAAACAGGACTTAAATTATAGCAAGACATCCTGAATTTATTTACGTTACATGGATTAAAAACAACCCTAAAAAGAGCAACATATAGGATTTAAAGTATTCTTTATTATCTGGCTTTATCCTGGAAGAAATGTTAAAGTAGAGAAGGAAAAGCTAGAAATCAGATAATATTGTGCTTCTCAGCAGTAAAATGAATCTAGAGTTACGTATTTCCAGTCTATGCTTCCATGAAGATATTCATGATTCTAGAGAAGTTTGGGGTTAGATACAGTCAGGATGATGTGGGCACCTTATTATTCATATTGAAGATCCTATCATGAAGTTGGACTTGAATAAAAAGCCAGAAAAAAAGTCACAAAAAAAAAATTGGTCAGAGGTGTACACAGCAGTTCTGACCAAGAACTATGAGAAGAAACTTTTGAGATGCATTCAGATGCACAGATAAAAGGAGGATTAAAACAATAGATAATTTTAGTCTGGAAAAAATTTTAAACATCTTCAATCACATTTTTATCATGTTTTAAAATTAGAAACTCACCCATGGAATATTTCACAATCTGAGGTATCACTTTCTGTTATATCCACCAAGTTAATAAATTGCCTACTTCATGCCTAGGTGACTGCAGACAGGATGATTGGCACTGTAAGTCATAGCAAAATCACATTGAATTTTAGAATTGTTAATTAGTGGATGTTTAGGATGATAACTTAGTATTTGGGACAATTGTCTATGAATACTCCCTTTTTGTTCATTATAGTAATTTTATCTGTATTAAAGAAGATGCTTATTTTTCCATTTCAAGTGCCAAAGGGGTACCAACAGGCAGTAAGACAAAAGAAAGTTAAAAAAAAAAAACACTTTACAATACTGGTCTTAGTTATAGTTCCTTCATTTGCAATTTGTATTTCAATGGTTTTAACACAAAATTTTATCAACATATCAATGTGTAAGTGCAGTCTCTGTTGTCCTTAAAGCAATTTTTAACATCTGGCAAATCCAGTTCATTTTACTTAATGTTATAATATGTCATTCTTGTATTTTCTGTGTGCTAATCTCTAAATTGTGTTTGCTATAAGAAGCTAAAGAATATTTAATGCCTACCTTGTTACTTCATAAAATCTGTCACTTTTCAAGAATAAAATGATAGTTTAACTTTGATTGAGAGAGCACAGGGAAATCAAATAAGAATGCTGGGAGAATAAAGAAAAGAACAAAATTTATTACAGCTTTTATAATTTAGTTATTATGACTAATAACAGCATAAGAAACTCATGGTTGGTTACAGAAAAGAAGGAAGCTTGTAAAGGTGATGAAGTTCTGTGATATTTATTAATTGGTGGACTTCTGAAAGTCATGAAATGTATTTATTCTGTCAATCAAGGATCTGGTCTCTGTATTCATCACATAGGACACAATGAATGGAAAACCACAAGGAACATGTTCATTCCCAAAGATATTCAGGCGTTAATGCATACCCTGAAGTTTACTTCAGTGCAAAGCAAATCTTTATGTACAAGGAACTGAGAGTTTTCTTTTCCAATCAAAAGTAGAACTTCTGTTGAGAAACATAAATTTGACAAGTATATTTAAGATTGTCAGAGAGTGATAGAAGGCAACTTTCTAGTCAGATCTTTTTCTCTTTGCTTTTTATCTATTTTCTTTTTTCTTATTATTAAATTCCTGTTCTTTAGATTGGTGCTTTCCATTAGTGAGACCAAGACCAAATTTAGTTTATCTCTGTTGAAGTTAAAGTTTGTGAGAAATTTCCTAATTTATTTGGCTTGATTTGCATTGTGTCCAACTTCTCAGATCTGATGAATTGGAAGTCAAAATCAAAAGGATGGCTAGCGTCCACCAATGGAAGCGCTGTGTGTCTATTCCTTTGGACATCGCCCTGCTTGCCTCTATTCCCACAACGCTAACACTGCCTTGTTTTTCAGTAGTTGTATTGCCCAGGCCAGATTTCTGATATTTTAGAGCCGATCAAATTAGTTAGCAATTTGATTTTATCTTTGAATAAAGACATATACACTGAGCCATTAGGTACACAGATACTCAAGTATGCAGGGTTGCTAGTGATCACAGTTAGTTTTCTTCTTATCAGGAGGGTAATTTTGCAAGCTGGCTTGAGGTTTCTATTGTCCACCAGGGGTTAAAAAGAAAGAAAAACAGTTCTCATTCATTTCTGAAAAACAAAGATAATAAAATTCATTAAAGTTTAATTGCTTGAAAGCCACTTCCTCTATTGTTTTAATAGTCAGTGCTAAATTTCCACCTGGATTTACTTTTCCATTAAAATGTATCATTGTCACTCCTCAAAATAGATGCTTAAAAGTCACTTCCTTTCCTAGTAAACTGTGCTCATTGGGTTTATAAATCATTATCCGTGTTCTGGATGACTTGACTGCATGCTTGTCTTTTGATTAAGGAGACAGGTTTGTTAGATCTCTTGGTAAATAATTTTTTTTCCCACAGAAACTGTTAAAATTAGAATTATTTTTTGTGCTCCAAAGCAAATGGATGAATAATTAATGGAAAGTTGAGAGTATACTATTAATCTCTTTGGTTTGATCTTCTAGAACTCTAGATTTGCTAAATTTATTTTGAAGACTAAAGTATTATGTTTCTGTGATTCTGTCAAGATAAGTTTTCTAAAAAATCTTCATCTCTCAGGAGACTGAGGCAGGGGGATTGCTGTGAATCAAGGCCAGCCCGAACTACACAGTGAGACCCTGTCTCAAAAACCAAACCAAGCAAACGAACAAAAATCTTCATCTATGGAGTACTATATTTAGAATTGTTTGACTACAATGAATTTCATTACTTACCATCATTACTGAACAACAGACTAAAAGGATTTAGATTGTGAATAAGAAAATGTGTCTCTACAATGTAGTCTACAGACTAGTTTCAATACTGTATTATGCCAACATTCTCATACTACTTTTTAAAAGATAACATTGCTAAAAATGAAGATTTTAGGGGATAAGAAAGAAGTACTTTTGCATGAGTAAATTATCTCCAAATATTGACTTTGAAATAGTTAGCAAAAGAAAAGAAGGCTGGAGCTTCTCCTCCCAAGGGTGGTTCTGAATAATTAGCAATGATTTTAATGATTTGCATTTCTTTGATCATTCTTTCCCTTTTAGGAGAGGTAGGGTAAGCAAAGTTTTTGAGTTTTCAAGCTTATACTTCACTTTTGTCCCTGTTTTTACTAAAAGGGAAAGGAAATAGCAAGAGGAAATGTGTAGAAGAATATCTACCTATAGATAGATACCTTTAAAAGTAGGATGAACTAAGTGTAAGACTAATAAAAATATATAAGAGACAATCTTATTGTGCAATGCTTTTGCCTATGTTATCTTAAATTTTGAATTTTTTTATAAAAATATTCAATAATGCTCTTATAACTGATACTACTATGGTTCCTTTTTTTTTTTTAATAGCAGGAAAATTTATTGGAGAAAAGGAATGGGGAATAAGAATGGGGAGTAGGAATAACTCCTGAGACACAGGAGGGATCCTGAATGGGCTCCTAATGAGCCCACCTCTCAAATGAAGTTATACGGAGCAAAATCACAAGATGAGTACAACATGTGTCAAAATTATGATCAACCAGTAAGACTGCAAGTATAGTTGCTTAGGTAATATTGATCTAATGGCATCAAGGGGATATGGGTGACCTTGGTTGATAATCTATAGTTTAGTCTTGTTTGTAGTTGTAGTTTTAGTAGTCTTAGTGGTTTTAGTCTTAGTTTTAGTGGGAGGAAAGATGACCACCCCTAATGAGATAATGGAAAATCTCAAATAATAATCCCAAACCTCAGTTCATTCCTTAGGGAAGTATGTAGGTCTGGTCATTATGACTTTAATCTTCTTCAGATTCACCTCCAGTCAGTTTCCATGCATTCTCATTTTCTGCACTGCTCAGGCTTGTCTGACTGTCTATATTATTTCTACCTAACCTAGCTGTCTATAGTACTCCCCCTCTGAAAATGTAACCCTCACTGTGGTTAGAGGAGAAGGGTAGAGTTTCCATCTGTCTGCTTCGAGTTAAGAAGGGTCGGTGGTGGGGAGATGGCAGTCAGGGGCCTTCTCTGGAGAGCTAATCTAATGGGTCTTGGCTAGAGGTCACTATGTATGGTTCTTACAGTTTTTGTACATGTAACAAAATTACAACAATTAGGTGAAGCTAATATTTCTATGTTTTCTTTCACACCACATTTTCTTAAGCATATTTTAAGCATTTTTGATAAGATATTGTTCGCCCCAAAACATTCTTGTGAAACTCCAGTGGGGCCAAAGACTTAGGAAAATCATTTTGAGTGGGCAAATCCACACCTATATGGCACATTGCAATCTTAGCCTTGCCTCCAGAAATGGTCCCATGTGCCTGCAGGCTCAGCTGTAGCCATGTTGGGACTTTTTCTTGCTATCAAAATTACCTACCAAAGAGTCTGCAAGAGGTTTTACATACTAATACCTCTCAAGACAGGACTAGCCACCTTAATTCTGAGTATGAACCCATTAGTGATGCTATAATCTGGTTCTAGGCTTTACCAGTAGTGGACTGAGATCGGTTTTGCTTGCACTAGGATCCAGATGGAGCCATGTCTATCTGAGACCTCAAAGCAGGTTTATAAATCTTAGTCCTACAGTAGGTCCTTAAATGATCCTGAATCTTGGCCCTGCTTCTCTAAACTTCAGTCAGAGTATAGTTCTGTTCACTTAAGGACCCAGAAGGAAGCACAACCATCTATAATCCCATCTACAACTCCAGCTACAACTCCATAGGCATGTTATTGATGTAGGTCCCACAGCACATCATGAAAATTCCCTGAATCTCACTTCCAGTCCCTCTCAGATGTGCTCATATAGAGACCTGGAAGGAGATACACCTTTCAATTTCCTTTTTGGGCTGATCTGCTGGTTTTGGTCCCACTGTACAGCTCTTGAAAAGGTTCTATCATTCATCTAGAGTCACTCTCAACTGCAGTGTAACAGCAGTCCTGTTACTCATGGACCTGCCAAGAGACACCCATCTATGAACCCCAGACACAGGACCAAAGACTTGGGTTTTGGTTGTAGAGTGCACAGTAGACCTGTGACTTGGATCGAGCCCCTCTTAGCTATAATTTGGGCTGTGTTATGTACTCAGGGACTCAAATAATGATGAAGCAAGAACCTCCCAGTGACTCAGATAAAGACATATCCATCCATGACCTTGGTAACAGAACATCATCGTCAGACTCTGAAGAAGACCCTCATCTCTGAGCCAGCCTATGGATTAAAGTTCATGAGATAAACCAGTCCCCAAGGACCAGAAACACTAGAACACCTGATAAGAGACACATCACAGATTTTATTGTAGACACAGAAAAAGCTACAAGACCTAGCCTCAATTCCATTTGATCCTGACCCTGAAGATGATGGGAATCCCATTAGATCAGAAACTTAAAAGGAGAAGGCTTGATCCTGTCCATACCAGTCTATAAAACTGAAGAGGATGTTTACCCTTCAAATGCACAGATATCAATATAAGCATATATGTATAATTAAGAATGAAACTAATGCTCCAGCAACTGAGCACAAAGAAATAGATACTTGTGAATTTCCTTAGAGAGAATACAAAATAATCATTTTAAAGATGCTCAATAGGATGTGAGACAGCTTGGACAGACACTAAATTCGTTAGGGAAGCTATGCATGAACAAAATGAGATGACTAATTAAAACAAATAGGAACCATGAAAAGAACCAAACAGAAACTCTAGAGCTGAGACATACAATGGCAAAACTAAAAACTTCAATATAGTGTTAGCTGCAGGCTTAAACGTGCAGAGAAAAGATTTAGCAAACTTGAAGACTGGTTACTTGTAATTATCTAAAGCAAGGAACAAAAAAAAAAAAAAGTGGCCCGATAAGGGACCTATGAGTCACCATCAAGGATATGAGTATACAAATTGTGGAAGTTAGGGGAGAAGTGAGCAAGAAAGATGCAGACAGATTTTTTAAAGAAATGCTGTCTGAAAACCTCCTACATCTTAGAAGCAGTATCCTAATTCATGGGTTATAAGGATCCCAAGCAAGATCAAACAAAAAAAAGTACTCTGAATTACACCATATTCAAACTGGTAGTTCTCAAAAAGAGAATCTTGAAAACATCAAGAGATAAGGGACTTGTCACATCCAGTGGTAGCTCCATCAGACTATCAGAGGACTTCCTAATGGAAACATTGCAAGTAAGGAGGGAATGGATGACATATTCGAAAGGCTGGCAAGAAAGGAACTGACAAGTAATAATACCATACTTGACAAATCTTCCCTTCAGAAATCAAGAAGAGAGAAAGATGCTCCTAGACAAACAAAAGTAGAATTCATCGCCACTAGATCTGCATTATAAGAAACATGAAAAAGTGCTCTTCATGTTGAGAGAAAAGAATGCTGATTAATAACATGAAACATATAAAAGTAAAAACACCAGCAGTGATAAATGTTTAGTCAATTTCAGAATATCTAAAGACTGTAGTAAGAAATTAGTTACATCACTAGCCTAAAGGTTAAAAGGAAAAATCTATCAAAAATAACAAAAGCCTTAGTAATCTTTAAAAGATACATAACATTAAAATGTAAACTGTGACATCCAAAAATATGAAATGGGTGGGTGGAAAGTACAAGAAGATAGTTGGTATATGGAATCAAGTTTAAATTGTTATCAGCTTGAATTAGGTCATTATAAGATATTCTATGTAATTATAAAGCAGAATTTTAGGTAGAAACACAAAATAAAAATAGAAAAGCTTCAAAGCTGCTACAAAAAGCCGTCAAACCCCAAATGAAGACGAGAGGAAGCAAACAAAAGATCCGTGAAACAAACAGAAAATAATAAAATAGCACTAGTAAATCCTCAGTCATCAATAGTTACCTTAAATGTAAGTGCATTAAATTCTCCAATGAAACACTATATAGTGGTTGATCAAATTAAAAAGCACCCACCCATGCACTGTCAACAAGAGATATTCTTTAGCTTTTTGTTGTGGTGGTGAGAGTCAAACCCTGGGACTTGTACATACCAGGCAATCACAACCTTAAGGACTCACATCCTGAATATGAAATGATGGAAAAAGTTGTTGGGAGCCGTTGAAGCTGGAAAATGATCCACACATGATCTTACCAAAGTAACAAAGAGCACCTGCGTCAACCACGTGAAAATGCTGCTACAGCCCAGAAAAACACCAGGCCTGGGTTGCTAGGCAGAGGGGCTGAAATTGATGTCATCCTTCCTGGTATATAAATAAACAGGCAGCATTGGTTGAGCAGTACCTTTCCTCCCATCAGGAGGATAAGGGCTCCACCTGACCCCAGCTTTGTCTCTTTCTTTATTTTTGTCATCCTCTTGCGGCCCTTTACCCCAAGAACCTCAGGAGCCGCGTGGGTCGCGGCAAAAAGTATTTTATGTAAGTGAACCCTGGAAGAGAATAGTGATAATTATCTTTATGTTAGATACGATAAAAAGTAAAAAAAGGCAAAGATAGTCACTGTGTAATGATATAGGGATCAGTTCATCAGAATGATACAACAATTCTATATGCATCTAAAATTAATGTACCTAAATATATCAAATAAATATTAATTGATTTGAAGGAGAGACAGATACAATGTAAAATGATAAGGGACTTCATAACTCTGCTTTCAACAATAGATAAATCATTTAGACAAAAAATCGATACAGAAACACTGAATCTGAACTACTCTTTGGACTAAATGGACTTAAAATAGGGATATACAGAACATTTCCTCTAATGGCAGAAGAATATGCACTCTTTTCAAATATACATGGCACATCTTCTAAGATTATGTAGTAAGTTCTAAAGTAATTCTAAACAAATTTAAGAAGATTGAAATCATATTTAAGTATCTTTTCTAATCAATAGGTGGACATTTGAGAAATTCATAAATATGTGGAAATTAAACATATTCCTGAATAATCAGTAGATGGAAGAAAAGGTAAACGGGGAAGAAATTAAAAAGGGAAACATAACACACTAAAAGTTTTGTAGCAAACAGTTTTGACAGAATTGTGTAGCAAATAAACACCTAGATTAAAAATCAAAATAGCAAATAACCTAAAGTTATACTTCAAGGAATACAAAAAGGAACTGAGTTTAAAGTTAATGAGAGAAGGGAAATAACAAAGTCCAAAACAGAAATTAATGAAACCGATACTAGAAAAACAAAGAAAATAAGTCAACAAAACTAACAGACTTTTCTTTCCAAAGCTAAAATTAACAAATTTTTAGGTAGAAAAACGAGGCAGGAGAACAGCAAGTATGCGTCTTGTTTGAAACTCTGTCTCAAAAGAAAAAAATAAATAAAAAGGGCTAGAAATTAGCTTTGTGAAAGTACCCTTGAACTTGATCTGCAAAAACAAAAACAAGCACAGACAAAAAAGACCTCTCAAACTTCATTTTTTATTTTTTTAACTTTTGTTTTTTTACAAAAACTAAGCCAAATTCAGAAAGGTATTTGGTAAGTTTTGATCTAGGAAAAAGAATACTAGAAAAGGAATAAAAATTTTTTTATTAACATAAAATAAAATGTGAGATTTTCCACTACATTTGTGACTCATTTTTAATTATTTAGTTAATAAAATTGTTTTCACGTTTTTAAGTAAAAGTTGTTTTTTCTTTATTAAAACGAAAAATTGAGACTAAATAGACATTTACCCTCACATAGATCCTCACACTTAGATGTTGGGCTTTGATTATGGACAATTAGTGAGACAAATTTTAGACATTGAAAACAATGTCCATTCTAGAGTGCTGTGTAAGATTTGGGGTACTCTATTCAATTTATTTATATTGTGAACTTTGGTGAATTTGACATTTTAAGGCATAGCTACTGCATCTACATATTTTAAGACTTTTCACACATGAAAACAGGTAGGTTAATTATTTTTGCATCTCTTCAAGTTAACTGTGAAGACTGAATTCATTTTATCACTGGGTAGCTTATAGCCAGAGTCAGTAAACTTTGACCAGTGACCCAAATCCATCTTGATGTCCATTAAGTAAATAATTTCTTACTGAAATACAGCCAAGTGCATGCATTTACAAATTCTCTATGGCTGCTCTCACACATAATGGCAGACTTGAAATAGTTGTGACACTTTAAAAAGTTGAAAACACTATATTTATATTTGGACATTTACATATGTGAGCTAGAGAGAGAAGAATATAAAAATACTGGAAAGAAAGTAAGAATGAAGGAGCTGACAAACATTGTAGAGAAGAAGAAAGAGCAGTAGATAAAATAACAGGGTCTGCTTTAAAACCCCATCCCTAATACTACATTGCAGTTCAAAAAAGGATGGCTATGAGAACAAAAAACACTGCAACAGATTTGAACAAAGTAAATGTCAATATGCAAACACACAGTATCACAATTTCAAACATTTCTTTCTGTCCTTTCCTGCTTTGTCTCTAAAGTATTGTTACAGATAGCACCTTCGAGAAAAAGGAGACACAAGGACCTCACTGCAGCCTGTTCCCCCAAAGTGGCTGTATTTCTGACTTTTTTCAAATTATCATGGTTACAGAAGGCAAACAGTGCTGTTTAAGGTGAATGCATAGCATAAGATCCAAGCCTCATATGATTCATTTTTCTAGAACATGCTGAATTTAACTTCATTTCTGGTAAATTATGTACCTAGTTCAGCACATTTCCGAGAAGCGGTTATTCTTTGAGCACAATATGCTCCATTAGGCTGGATATTCCATTAAAGTGAACAGATTATCGGCACTGAAATAGGTTACTAGACCCCCTCACACTCACTTACATCAGACAAAAAAACAGTTTCCTGGAGCATTTTTGGAATTTAACTGTACTCAGTTTGTTTTCCTCCAAGACCACAGGAATGCCTGATACTACCATGGAAGAGAAATTTACAGGCAGACTTACAAACCAAAATACACTGCACAAAAGAAAAGATTCTGAGGAAAAATAAATGGTGATAATTCATGTTTTTGTTTCTAAATGTATCAATCAGAGAGACTGATTCGGTGAAATTTTCGACAGATGTTTTCAGGATGCAGATAGTGTCTGCCATGTAGAACCTAAGCTATGCCTGTGCCCAGGAGCTGAGTTTGTGGAGTGTAAGAAGCCAAGCACAGGTCTCTGTTGGAGGCCTGAGAGGGACTCAGTTGGCTGAAGTGGACCGAGAGGCCAATCTGTTACAGTCTACCAGGGATTCTCACAGAGCAGTGGAGAGAGGTTGTAATGGAGGGAGAAAGTTGTTGTTATGCTGGGGTTACAAACACAGTGGGGCGGGGCGGGGGAGGTTGTGTTTACTTGGTGAAGGGAGAATCCCCTCAAGGTATTTCTTCCTATACCCCACATATCAAGAGCACATTTAGCTATAAATGAGTGGATTAATTCGCTGGTGAGGATAACATCCTCCATAATCCAACCACCTACCTACGTCTCCGAGGTTCTCTTCATTCAGTCAGGTTGGCAATGAAGCTGAACTGTCCCAGCAGCTAAACACAATCTACCACTGAAAGGTTCTAAACATAGTTATTAAACTAATGAGGCTAATAAGAAGGCAAAAAACAGAAAACAGCCATTTTCTAAACTTAATGGTGGGAAATATAACTGTACAATGGAAGAGGTTAGACTCAGTATGCGAGACTGAGGCACTGGACTTTGAAGTCAGTAAAAGCTATATTTGAATTCTTACCCTGCTGCTTCCTAGTACCATGGCTTGCTAGCCCACTAGTAAGAACTGAATTTCACTGTCTTAGTTTTCTTCTCTGTAAAACAAGACGATACTGCATGCACTACAGGTGGTTCTGAGGCTTACATCAAGTGAGATGCAAAGTATCTCACGTATGTACTCTTCTAGTTCCCCTCTTTCATGAACTTGTTGGTGGAAATTAAATTCCACCGAGAAATAATACAACACCAAGTAAAATATTTTCATTCAATTAATCATTTAACTTGAAAACCAATATTAAGTGAATAATTTCACAATGGATAAATCACTTTCATGTATATTTCTTCTTCTTTGGTTGAACTGCCTACCTCCATCTCAGAATGTCCATGAGACTGTCTCCTTCCTTATACCAATCCCAGGGCCTGGAAACAACTAAAAAACTAGAAATGTTGTAATAACAGACACAAAGAGAGAGACAGAAAGAGAGAAAGAGAGAGAAAGAGAGAGAGAGAGAGAGAGAGAGAGAGAGAGAGAGAGAGAGAAAGAGAGAAAGAAATATTTGTGAACTATTTATTACATAGTAGTCAAAATTTAAAATATTAATTTGGTCCTCATGACCACAGGAGATGTTACTTCTATACTGATATTTTATAACAGAGAAGATGACACAAATGAGGTATTATATCTTATCTGGAGTTATACAGAATACAAATATCAGAGATGGTGTCGAATGTAAGAAATTCCGTTTCAAAGTCATTGATCTAATCATACTGAATTCACTATCTATACTGATTCAGTATATGTATGTTCGATAAGTGAATAAATGAATGACTTGGTTGAGGTGGCATTTGACACCAGCTGGGAGTAACTTCTTTGGGCTGCTATGTTTTTAGGTTGCTGTTTGGTAGCCTGTGTTCTTACGAAATGTCCTCTCACTCTCTGTCTGTCTGTCTTTCTCTGTCTCTCTGTCTCTGTCTGTCTGCCTGTCTGTCTCTCTCCATGTATGCATGTTGAAATATAATGGGATCTGAAAATAACTGCTTCCAAAGCAGACTTTCAACCAGTGCTGCTACCTTCACTCCCACCTTTGTCCCCACTTCTAAAGTCCTCAGTTTGCCTCCTAGGCAGCCCCAGTAGGAAATGAAATGGTTTCTAAGCATTAGGATGCATCCTTCCCTGTCAGCGTTCTTGACTCTGCTCTTTCAATTCCTGCAACAACATCTGCCTTTTAAAAAATGGTCTTTCCTATTTTTTTAAAATTTTTTTTACACATTCAAAAATCTCTAGTGGTTTTACTTTAGTGGCAATGTTAAAGGGCAGGAGAGCCAAGTAGATAAGTCTGCCCCATCATATTTAATGAAGATCCAGGTTTCATTTTTGTCATCTTTTCTTTACACTACTGCTCCCATCAAGTTCTATCATATTTCCCCCCTTAATATCTCTAATTCATTCACATTTTCCCATTTTCCATTTTCTCACCAACTTAGTTCAAGGCATTATTTCCTGACTAAATGACATTGGCGGTGTCCTAATTGACCTTTCCCTTAGTGAAATGGCCCTCTATTCCCCCCAAAGGCTAGCTGTGGCTTTTTCTTAAGGCAATCTGGGCTTTTGGATCTGACCTCGCTATATCTGCAGCCTCTTCCTTCAGTCCTTCTATTTTGTGAATTACTCATTCTGAACTATAAGTAGTTTCATAATTTCTTACTTCTTAGGCTTTTATACAAATTGTCCCCTCTTTTTAGAATGTTCTACCTTCACTAGCAAATAGATAATGCCAAGTCCTACTTGAGACACTATCTTAATTTTGGAAGCCTTTTAAGATACCCTTGGACTTTTTTTTTCGGATGTCCCATCAAGTTATTCCCACAATAGTCTATACTTCCTCCTAAAATAGTGCTTTTCTTATCCAACTGATGATTTAATTGATGCTATCTCCCTTAATGAAAACATTTCTATTGTCCTCCATTGTTTTTTGAATAATTAAAAATGCTTCATGATGGCCCTCAGAGAAACCATAAGAATACTCTGTGACATCATTGCCTACAATTCTCTAATTACTCACCATACACTAATTATAACCACTTCCTTTCTGTTCCTTCATCACACTGAGCTCTTTCCTGGCAGAGTGACTTTGCATTTACTTTTCCTTCTGATTATAATGATTCTCATTCAAACTGAAGCCCTCGTTAACTATTCTGCCTAAACATAGAATAACATAGTAAAAGTTCTCCAGTTACCCTATGACTTATAAACTTGCTTTTTGCTCTGCAGCATTTGTCATAACTTCTATGCATGAGAGCAGGAACTTGGTTTGCATCTTTCAACATAGCTTGTATTTCTTTTAAATTCCCGAAGGGTCTAGAGATGTATTACTTTTAATGAGAAGAAAAGGAACTAGTGAACTTTAAATTTGTATACACATTTCCAAATAGTATTTTCTTATTCAACTTTTAATGTGTACTAGTTCCTTGTCTAAAGTTCAAACTTGTTAATTCAGCAAGCATTAAACAAATCCTTTATTGAGCTGTTCAGGGTATATAGCGATATAGCCCTATGTAAAAGAAAGTTTTTTCCTTTATAGATCTTCCTTATTGAAAAAGGGGAAGGTTAGAGAGAGGACCTTAAAAAAACACAAGAAAATGCACTAAATAATCATCAGGTAATGCTGAACACTATAAGGCTAAGTCAGGGCAATGCAATGAAGCATCGTGTGGTTGATAAGAAATAGCATGTCCACAGAAGGACTCTCTCTGAAGAAATGAGGGAGTGATGTGTGCCTTGTAAAAGGGCAGTCTAAGCCGAGAGAAAATCAGGAGCAGAAGAAAATGGACATGGACTACCAGGCAGGGCAATGCAAGTGAAACAGAGCAAGGGAGAAGCAGGATGACATGGGAGATGGTAAGAGAAGTAGCCCCAGACCAGGTTCTCTGTCTTGTAGATGGAGGGAAGAACTTGGATTTTTTCCCCCCTGCATTTGATGGGAACTTACTGAATCTTTTGAGCATTGCAGTGACATAGTCAGATTAATATGTGAAATGTTTTGTGGAGAACAGAGCTGATAGAGTTGAAGGTAAGGAGACTAGTCATAAGATGTAGCAAAGTAGCAAGAGACAGAGAATCTGTATCTAGGGTGGTGCTGACTGAGGCAAAAACAGCTTGGTTTCAGGTTATATGCTGAAGGTGAAGCTTATTTATATGATTTCCTGAAAGAACTGATTGTGGGCAAGTGTGAATGTTGACAGAAGAAAAAAGGAAAGAAAGAGATCATTAAGGTTTTGGCCCTAAAGAACTAGATATACGAATTCAATTTCCCTTTTTAAAAATGAAGAGCACTTTGAGAGATGCCTTGGAGTTTTCTTTGGACAGGTCAAAATAGATTTTAGAATTTGGTCTAGAAAGCATTGAGTTTGAGATGTTTATTAGATATCTAAGTAAAGACTATGAGTACATAGTTGGGCATAGAAGATTACAGTTACACTGCTGTGGTCACTCCATATAAATGGTGCCTGAAATCCTGGAATGAGTGGTTTGGAATGGGTGTGATGCTTTGGGGATAAAGAGGCAAAAGCACAGCACTGAGCCACTCTGATATCTGAGTTCAGAAAGATGAAAAGAAACTACTAAGAATCACTGTAAAGAGGAACCATTTGGTGAGTAGGAAGCAAACAGAGCAAGGGGCCTCGGAAATCCAGTGAAAAAGAAAAGTCATTTTGACAGGCAGCAAGGAAAGTACTATGAGACATCTCAGGAAGCCTAGTACAATAAACACCAAGAATAGATTATTTGGTAATGTGGAAATCGTCGTGAAATTCTTGGCAAGAATGTGATAATAAAAAGCCTGACTAGAATGTGTTCAAGAATAATCAAACTAGAAATGAAATCAGCAACTACAGAGAGTTCTTCCAAGGAAAACAAGTTGGAAAAAAGTAAGACAAAAGAAAAAATTTGAGGCAGTTGAAGTTTTCGTGCTGTATCCAATTTCTGTCTTGTGAAATAGAGTAGAGAGATTGTAAATCCTACTCAGGAACATTTAAAACTTCTCATTTCTAAATAATGTCTTAGGTACACAAAACCAGAGCCAGCCCATAGTATTGCATGTGTACATATCCCATATTTTTTCTTGTGGATTGTTTTATGAGGTACTTGGGATTGAACCCAGGGACTTCACACTGTGTGAGCTATATCCCCAGTCCTTTTTAAATTTTTTTAAAATTTTAAGAAGTTCTTGCTAAATTGAGACTGGGCTCAAATTTGTGATCCTCCTGCCTCATTCTGTCAGAGTACTCTGTCAGATTTTAAGACTGTGCTTCCCAACTTTTTTCTCTATTGTCTTACATGGAAAATAACAGTAAAATCCATAGAAAGCAAGGTTACATAGAAAACAAGAATATATTCAGAACTTAGATGGGTTTCTTGAAAATTCCACAAAACTAAACCTTATTTTGTCAGTCAGTTTTACAATCTGTCATGAGACATTAAATTATATATATATATATAAATTATATATGTATGTATTATATAATTATATAATATATATGCATTAATTGTGGCGAGTCATACCCTGGGTTCCTATGTTTATTATCTTTTTATCTGCTTTGTATTGGGCATGCTTGTTTTTTCTCTCCTCTCTTTTTTCACATGCATTCCTTCAATTTTTCCTAAATGTTTAGCACCTTAAATCTCCTAAGTTAATCATCATTATTGCAACTGTCTTACAATAAATGCATTTAGTTTTAGCTTCATACATGGTTTTTGTTTAATTCATTCACAATTTCTTCCATTTCATGAAATTCTGTACTTAATTTTCTTCTTCAATAAGTAAAATTTATAGTTCTTTTAAAAAAGACATTATATCCCTCAGAATTTTTTTCTTTTCTAAAAAATAATTTAGCTGGATGTATAATATTAGACTTAATTATCTTCTTAAATTTCTCAGGCCATTATTTCATTGCCCATATATTTTAGTGTTTCTGATTAAAAATAATTATTTTATTAATTTATTTGAAGTTACCTTCCTATATTACTCCTACTTACTGTCTGTTAGCATCTGTAACATTTCTGCAGTCTTGACTATTAAGCTTTCCCATTTTGGCAGCAAAATTCTTGACACCCAAGGTTTAAGGGAGGAGAAATTCATTTTGGGTCACAGTTTCAGAGGGTTCAGTCCATGGTTAATTGGCTCCAAAGCAGGAACATCATGATGAAAGGACATGGTGGAGCAAACTGCTCACTCCTTGATAGCTGGGAGCAGAACACAAGGAAAGAGTGGCAAAGAGAGATACACTCTCCAAAGCACAGCATAGTGATCCATCTCCTGTTACTGGGCAACACCTTCTAATAGCACTGCCTATCAGTGAATTAATCCTGCGATGAGTATAAAATCTCATGAAACAATCATTTCCCAAAGGTTTTCTTAATCTAGCCAAATGAACAATTAAGACTAATGAGCACATTCAAGTTTTTACTAAGAAGGTATAGACCTTCCTAAATATAGTATAGAGTTTCATTGTTTTCATGAAATCTGTGAAATTCTCTCATTTTTTTTCATTTACTATTGATTCCCCATTCATTTCACCTATCCATTATGGAAATCCAAGTAGAAATATATTATCATTTTTCACTTTGTTCTTTACTCTGTTAGATGCATCAATTTCAACTCATTGAGGAATTTATTTGGATATTTATTTATTTAATATTTATATTCATAAATATATGACAATGTCAATTTTATTTATTTTTTTTAAAAAACTGAATGCTCTTTATGGACTAAACATTACAGAAATTAGGGAATTTTCCTTTTACAACTCCAACCTTCCATACTTTTCTTTCCTCTATTCGCTAATAAAAGTATAAACGTTTTGGCTGTTGAGTCATCTCTATAGTTTTTGCTACTAGGAGTTTGTTTTGTCTTTTGCTCAATTTTCTATAATCCTCTCCATAATTCATTTTAGATCTTGCCAGAAGCTGTGTCTCTCTCAACATTCAAAAACATCAGAAAATGTATTAATTTTCATTTTTTCTTGGTAATATCTCTTTTATAACTGTGTTCCCCTGGTTTGATCTGATTTTGGTTCTAAATTGGGAGCAGCTATTGATGTTTCCTGGAAACTTTCTTTAACTTCATTCTGGGAATTCTCTTTGTGTTTTGTAATATTTTGGTACTCTTCATGGCTTTTATATTTTTGAAACCTCCTGGACTCCCTCTCCCTCTCCCTCTTCTTCTCCCTCTGCTCCTCCTTGTCCTCCACCTTTTCCTTTTCCTTCATTCAGAGGTGCTGTTCTGGACATCCACGCAGACTCATTCCCATGTCTTGAGTGGACACTGACAACCCTGCACTAGATAATCACAGTTCAGTCGCCCTCTAGGGCAGCTACACTGCCAACAGTCAACTCTCAAATGTGTTTCTCTAGTTTATGGTTTCCTTTTTCTCTCTAATTCTACAGATTTCTCTTGCTAGCACTGATAAAGTTACCTGTTATATTTTTATCTAGCATTTTATGTTCTCATACTAGAAGTGATTTCAGATCATCTCATATGCAGCATGGTTTGGGTTTAACTGTCTTTACTGACCAGGAAGCTGAAGTTTTGGAGGCCAAAAGACTCATGCAAAAGCAAGGGTAAGAATCAGATTAGGTTTGCCTCTCTCCTGACTCAGTGTTCTTTCCAACACAATGTGTCCCTGGATCTCTGCAACTTTCAAAACATTCTGATTTTATGATAAACTAATCCGTATATGCACAGGATGATATCCATGATCTTCCATTCACAAATAAGAATCAAATACATATAAATGAATAGATCAATTCCTTAGGCATAAAGTTTAGTGATTTCCATTACTTATTTAATAATCTCCCATTGCTAGATTTTTTCATTAGAACGTTGAGCTGTTAACACTGCAAGGTCAAGGCTTTAATGTACTTGCCAAAAATAGGGTAGTTAAAAAAAAAAAACTGACAAAAACACCAAACAGCTGACAAATGCAATCAGCTGTGATACATGAATTTGCATTATCTAGCTAGAGATTGGACATGAAACATAAATCAACAGAGTAGTCTCACTACCCTATTTTTCATAGACAATGAAATTCAAAGGTACTTACAGTGCTGTAAAAGCCTGAGAGAATGTTTTATTCAATAAACCAAAAAAATAAGGAGTTTAAAGCAATGAACTTGTTGCTATGTCTCTTTGCCTGTTTCTTGGAAAATACAAAATGCCCTCCTGCATTTACTTCTCACAGCCTGTGTGGAGAGTTTACTGAGCACATGGTACTCAGTAAGTTTCCAGATGTATACAAATAATCAAGTTAATTAGGAGATAGTTTAAAATATAGAAAGTGGTTTCTATTTTACATCATATATAGAATCCAAATCAGTGGCTTAACTGTTTGGAATCGTTGAGACCTCTTCTTCCAAACTAAATATTATGAGAGACACTTAAAATATAAAACAGATTAAAATTAAAATTGAAGACACAGAGGGGACTTTCCCATCATCCTAACTGTGTTTCACCACTCCCCAGAACTCAGGTGCTCTCAGACATAACAATGAGCAAAACAAGCTCAGTACAAAAGCGATTTGAATCTAAAAACCATGTTTTAAACTCCTAATATAATGGAGTAAAAAGCATATTCCCTCTTCAGGGCCAAATTATCTAGTGGGTTTAGTAGATAAAGGGCCTGGGGGCTATCGAATTTTAAAGGTCATGACAATATCTTGATTTTGATTTCTTTTAGAATTAGAAAAGTTAAGATAAAAATTGACATATTTGTTTTTATACTAAAATGATTGCACAACATAGTTTTAATGTCTTGGAGGAAGCAGCCCACCTGGAGAAAAGTGTGTAATGTCCATGAAAAGGATAAGGCAGCATTTGTCTAGCTGCTCTGTTACTCTTTGGACAGGATGCCATGGTCCTGATCCCAACAATTTCAGAACATTCCACAGAATCAGGGAGAACCGATTTTGCCTATGTGTTACAGTACAATGCAAAATTTCCATGCCATTCTTAGTGTCATAATATTTAGCAGCACACACTAAAATAACTACACAGATGTGAATTACACTGTGCTTTAATTGCTTAAAAGGTTCTCTCAAGGATATAATTGAAAAGAGATGCTGAAAATGCAGCCTAACATGGAATATTGCTTTGAGAGCTCTGTTAGCTGTCACTTCATTGTAAAGAGTTCAGATGTTCGCGTAACATGATGACTTAAACTATTCCAGTCTTTTTATCTCAAAAGAGATCCTCTTCAAAGTGCATTTTTAGGCATTAAAAATAACTAATGATGTTCTTCCACCCACACTATAATTTACTTTCATTTTGACATTTTTATATATGTGATAAAACAGTCAATGTCCTATTGAAGATACTACTGAAGAATGAAAAGTAAAGCCTTAAGAACCAACTTTTCATAAATTTGCAAGTGTAAACTCATAGCCTTTATCCATCCTTTCCCCTCTCACTGTGACGTTTTTGTCCTCTATGAAAAGAATAGTGGAAAGCTAAGTAGAAAACGAATCACTATCCTCCCTCGCCTGAAACAAAAATCAATCTGTGTTACTCAGCAGACTCTGACGCTTCCTATTTTATTACACACTCATCTAAAACACATTAAATTATATTTTAAAAGCTAAAGCTTACCAATTTCAACACATTTTACTTCACTACCTTCATACAAAGATAGTCTTTCAGAGGTTGGTGTTTTTTGACGAATGTTAAGGGGTTGATGTGTCTAATGGGTTTAATGTGACACTGCTTCCAAACAAACAGGAATATTTATGCTGCATTCAAACATGCTCCCTAAAATCTCACACGGTAAATTAAAATTGTTTTACCCTAATTAATTGACATTTAAGCATTGTGAGTACATCATCATCCTAAATATGGAGAACAAATTTAAGTAAAATCAGCAAGTCATTATTATCTGTGCTCCGGTCTAGTTTTAGTTTTCTTAACTTAGTATTTTTTTTTTATTTTAAAAGCTAAAGAGAAAAAAGGATAGAAATTATACAGAATTTTAAAAAAAGTGGGAAAAAAAAAAAAAAAACGTAAGTTAACTGAACTATCTGTACCCTTGTTTCAATGTGTCTTTTAAAAAGTGTAACATATGTCATTTTATATTTCTACTTGGTTTGCTAAAGTTTTAGCTATTATAACATAACCTTTTTTTTTTTCTGTTATATAAGCTTCATCTTGTAGAGGATCCTGAAACTGATTTTGAAGAAATATTTGAGTAGTAGAAAATGTTTTTTCATTTTTTCCCCCCTAATCTCTCCTCTTTTTGTTGCAAAAGAGAAGAAAAAGGAAAGAAATGAGAAGAAAAAGCCCCTGGAATCTGCATCAGTGTTGTATAAGTACTGCAGCAGGAGTGACCATTTCATGTATTTTTTGTCAGGAATTTTTAAAGGAAATGTGCATTCAGACTTAGGCCATTTGCTTCTCTGTAAGTATAAAACACTCGTTTTAGACAGTGAGAGCCCATTCTTCCTGAGCACTCTACTGTGTTTATGCTCAGTGAGTAGACTGAACATTACCATGGGCTTCGCCATGTTTATTTGCAGGGAGCAGTAAGATCAGAAGAGGAGGTCATGTCAGAAAATAAAATTTTCAGAAATTTCTTTTTGGTCTATTTTCACAGACTTCAAGGTTCTGCTTTGCACTTCCTGTTTCTAACCACCATTGTATGTTCCCATTTTAAACTGCAATTTAAAAACAATTAAAGTCCCCCTTTAAAAGGTGAATAGAAAAGACACCAAAACAAAGCACCGGTGTTCTTGTGTGTTACCTGGACTACATTTTTTGACAGATCAATTTTATCTTGCATCTGTACAGTATTCAATACTTGGGGGCCAATATACCATGGGGGAAGTGTGTGAAAAAATTTTGCTCAAAATCACTTTTTAAAACCAGTAACTTATCAAGTACAAAATATCTTAAACATAAAACAGCAGTGTTTATATCTACAGATATTGTGACAAAACACAAGGCAATTTTTGTGAACTGCTGTATTGGAGAATGACATTATCATAAATTGTAATCACTAGTATTAGGAGACTCACCAACAAGAGAAGTTTTTCATTTTCTTTCTTTTTTTATTATTAGTACATTCTGGTAATACAGACTGACAAATTTTATTTTGGTAAAATGGCACATGCACTTGACATTTGGTTTTTTTCATTTCACTCTCCTCTCTTTCCCATCACTAACTACTTGAAATTTTTCTCTTTCACTGAAGAATTTAACAAGAAAAATGTCTTATAAATTAGGCCCTAAAACATTTCAGCAACACATATATTTTTCTTAATATTCAATTAAGATTAAAATCATATAAGAAACACTTGGAGTTACAGGATATTCATCAGATGTCTGTCCATTTTAAAGGTATTTTTATTTGATTATATAGCTATATGATGTTTATTATCATAAAAACTTTAATATTTGATGTAAAAGTATAACTTCAAAAAGTGCTGCTTTTTAAAGAGTTTATTTCCAGAACTATGTATGTTAGAATGAATGCGTACACAATTCCAGCCATGCTCTGCCAAATATTTCTAGTTAGAAATGATGTTAGAACTTAGCAATTAAACTCTGCTATTTATTTATTTGTTTGGCACAAATATATGACTGATGGATCACAATATCTCTGTATCACTGTTTATGGCAGAAACAATGACCATATAATGGAAACTTTGCCATAGATTTGTGAGTATATTCCAAACAGCAAAATTTCACTAGCTTCTGTCAGGTTGGTCATGAGCTAGTGAATTCCATTTAACAAAACTTTTGAGATTTTAAACTCAGTGAGTTAATGAGGTAAATGGTAGTCACAGAAAATAAACAGCAAAGATATGGACAGTACCTGCCCTCAGCAGTTCTTCCAGATTTGTAGGAAAACTAGGTAAGAAACAACTGTTGAAATGCCACTGCTTGATAATAAACCAGTAAGATCATGTATACAATAAAGAGTAACACAGATTAATGACTAATTCTGAGCACGAAGGGACAGGATGCCTCCCCTTGAAATCTAAATCTTGTGATAACTGAGGTAGTCTTCAGGGAGGACAAGGATCTCACCAGACACATACGGGAACAAAGCCAAATGGAAGGCAACCATGATGCAGTGGTTAGACTAGAGTCTCCCAAATCACAAAATAAAACCATTGGAGTGCATAACTATATCAGGGTAAACTGACTGACAGGCAAAACCAAATTTGTCAGAAGCTAAGAAAGGAGCTAAGGGCCACAATTCTCAAAACTTTCCCTGAACACTGCTTGATGAGAGGCTCTGGAGTAATTTGGACTGTGCAAGAAGGATCCTTTGTTTTCCATAGTCAAGTGCAAGTTGGATGTGTGAGCCAGCTTGAGGCTCGCACTGACTTTCTGATGAGCCCTTAATATCGACTCCTTTTTCTCCTGAACACTTTTGTATTTGTGGGAATGTCTGAGAATTTCTTGAGAATCACAGCAACTTTTGGGAAGACATTAAAAAGCCCTACTTTGGTTATTCAACCTGAGTAGTGTAATTTTTCAAGAAAGCTTCCCAGATGTACAGACTCCCAGATATTCCAGGGTTGGTAGGTTGGTATAAACTTCCAGTTTTTATAAAAAATACTTTATAACTGGAATGCATTCAGTGGCATCATTTTTTTCTGACTGACCTCTGACTTGGCTCTAGTTTTATTGTCTTGTCTTGTTGCATGCCTAGTTATCGTTTATAGCTGGCCATCTTATTAGAAAGAGTGCTTCTTAGAAATAATTAGGGGTGAAGTGAGAATTTCAGCTTGCTCATATCAGGTACCTGGTGTCTCTAGAAATTCATTAATCCTGCTCAGGGATTGCAGATGGGCTGTGATGCACATCTACTTCTTGCTTACACTCAAACTTTAGATTCGGCCCTGAAACCACACTGAAAGCAGGCACATTTCCCAGGCTCTGATGGAGTAGGTCCCAGACTCCACTATGGTTCCCAGCTCCTCAACTACTTTGGAAATTAGAAAATACCACTAGGGATAAGTAACCAAAATGTCAACCTCCTCTCTCCAGATCTTTATCACTCGGTAGCTATCTGTCTGCTGTTTCACTGCGTATGTGCAAATTCTTCAAAGTCTCCAAGGAGAAAACTTTGGTTAATTTTCAGTTTTCCAATTGTCTTTAGTAGAGGTAAAGATCTAATTACTGTGATTATGAGAAGCTGAATTCATCCTACATGATTTCTTTAAAAAGATATTTCTTTCATATCATTCATTAATCACAAATCTCTCATCATGCATAATAATGTTTCAAGTGTGTTAAAGAACAATATAAAATATGGCTGTTATAAATGAAATAAAAATGTTGGTATGATCAGAAATTTTCTAAATCAGAAAGAAAAACTAGACACTAGAAATTAAAGGAGCAAGTTCTACTATATAAAAATAATATATTTGGGTATATGAAAATAGCATGAAATTATAGAGATCAAGAGTTTAGTATACACATATAAATTTAAATAAATACAAAGGACATTTCTTTTGTATCTATCTTCCCTTACATCCTCAACTACACTTCTCTTATTATTTTACATTTTCTTAATTTGTACATTTTTCTCTTTCTTCATTTTACTTTTGTTTTTTCTTTTTTTCCCTTCTTTCTCTTTCTTGGTCTTAGCTTATTCTTTCTATAGTTTTACTTCATGCTGTTTTGCTTTCAAGAATTTCTTATCACCCCTTAGAGATGAACAAATAACTTTCTAAAAGGTGTACTCACTCATTGAATAAATATTTATTGAGTGCTCACTGTCAATTATACAGATATTTTAGGATCTGGAGATAAAATGGGTAATAAAAAAGAAATATTCTTATTCTGGTAGTAAAAGGCTGTAAGGGTCTAATTTCCTTCTGAATCTTCAAGTATTTTTTCTCTATTTTTGTGCCTGAAAAATTCTTTTAAATTTCTGTTTATTAATTTTTAAACGAGAGGAGAGGTAGCTAACCTCACATATACCAAAAGAAACACTAGGAAATTGACTTTGACGTAACCTCTTCTGGGGTCACTTGTTTGCTGGTTCAGCCTTCTCCCTTGCAGTTGACTGCACAGTTTGTGGAGTACACAACTCCTTTGCCCATGCCCTGTTTTAGTAGCTGGATGTGCAGAGGATCTTGTGCTAGGTGTGCACAGTGCCTGGTCTTCTAATGCGATGAGGTCAACCAAAACAAAATTAATTACTACTTATTGCTAAAAGGCTTTCGTATCTTATTTCTATGGCTTCAGCCATTTTTCTATAAATCTGTTTTTAGTTTTGTGACTATAACTAGCATCAGATGTACAAAGACTGAGAGCAACTGAGGGTGTGCAAATCAGCATGCCGTCCACTTCAAGAAGCAGAACTCTTGATTCAGAAGGATAGTGGCTGAGATGTTGCTTTAGTAGAGACTTTGTATTTTGGAAGAGGGATCTGGTGGAGACAGAGTTAAATAGTTGTCTTACTTACTTTCAGCAAGAACACCAGTAACACTTTTTTCAAAACATGATTATTCTGGTAGCCGCCTTTGTGGGTACTTTCCTATTATGAAATGATGAGGTGAACCATATTAAAGGCTGTCTAGAGGTCATTTTCCCCCTCAGGTTAAATTTTAGATTTTCTTTCTTATGCTATATGTTTTTCATGTATCACTCTGGTATTTATAAGTAAATGTACTGGTATTTTAATATGCATATGTTAGAGTTGCAAAACTCTGAATGGTATGTAATCAAGTAGGTTATGAGATAATTTCATTCGCCTAGACAATTACATATTTATATAAAATTTTCATAGCAATTTAGTTTGAAAAAAGAAAGGTAAAATCTTTCCCTAAAAGAAAATGAAATGGGAAGTATTTTTCTCAAGATTATCATCAAAACATTTAAAATTTTTTTCTTTTCTGTTTTTAAATGTATTTTTCTTCATTTCAAAAGTAATTAAAGTTTACTGTTCATATAAAGAAGAAAATAAAACTCACATGGCTTCCCTTGTGTGATGTTACCATGTTTGTAGTAGGTTTGGTTTGTTTAGTTCAGGTTTATTATATAAAGAGAACAAAGTACAAGCTTAGGGGTCTGATATTCAAGTGTGTCACTTACTAATTATGTGATCTTGGGCAAATATTTTAATGTCCTAATGCCTCAATTACCTTGTCTGAAAAATGGGGACAATATGTTCTACTTCATAGGATCAATAACTGAGAATATAGATCTTTAAAAGTTGCTGGCACATGGGAATTACTTAATGCTGGGTATTACTTTTTTGTAATTTCTTTATTAAAAATGAGTTAATTAAAACTTACAGGAACATAGACTTTATGGAGATGGGAGAAGTATCTCAGAATGGGGCAGATGGGAAGGCAAAGAGAAAAAGTGGAAGAAAAATGATTAAGATGCAGTACATACATATATTCGTTCCTCAAGATGAATGTGATTAGTATGCATCGCAAACATATGCTGATAAAAAGAATATTTTTTTGTTTTTTAAGAGTTTTTACTTAATGGTACAGAAGGGCAACTTTATATAATGAAATTTTCCATTGCAATCCAATTTTAATGACTTTGTAATGCATGTTTTAAATATATCAATATTTTAACTTTTGAAACTGATTTGCTTTGAAGACTTTTACTATTATATACTATATTAATTTCCTATTGCTACTTTAAAAATTTACCATAGACTTAATACTTTTAAGACAACACACATCAACACCTTAAAGATTTGGGGCTAAGACAGTCTGCTTCTCAGGTGTCATTTCCTGCAAAGTGCAGGGCTGTGTTCTTTCCCAAGGTTCCTGCGTGCAAAGTATTTCCTTGCCTGCTCCAATGTCTAGAGGCTTCATGTATTCTCGACCCAAACCCGTTCTTCTTTGAAGTGTGTCACACCAACCTCTGATTCCTCTGTCAACTGTTTTCTTTCCTTTTTTTTTTTTTTTTTTTGAGTTGGGCTTTCTTATCCTTAGTTGTTGATCCTCATAATTACATTGAGCTCATCAAGATAATTCAGGAAAATCTTCCCATCTCAAAATTCTTAACTTAATCTTAGAAACCCCTTTTACCCTAGCAGGCAACACAGTGACAAGTCACAAGGATCAGGAAGTAGAAATCTCTGAAAGGCTATTATTCAATCAACCACAGACTGCACACCAATCTTAAATAAGCCTCTTTAATGCATGTAATTTGTGTGTATCCCTTCATTATTTCTAAGAATACATATCCAGATGCAAAGTTACTGGGCAAGAAACATACCCACTTACAATTTTTGCTTGGTATTGGGCTACTTACCATTTGACAAAGGCCTAACTTAACAGTCATTATGCACTTCAAACCAAGGATTCCATATCAATACATACTTCATCAGAATTTTAAGACACAGCATTCTATCTTAATGTTAATTATTTTGGGAGCTATCAAACATTTAGCCATCTTAAATCTAGGGCTTTTAGTTTGATATTATTCTTTTGCTTCTTTGCTCTTGTTTTCTGAGGTTCCAATAATGAAACAAAAGTACTTCCTTAGTTTTCCAGATTCAAGCAAAATGCTAACAAAATAAAGACATCCTATAAAGTAGGATTTGCTGTTTTAGCAATTCTAAAATAGCTGTGCCATTACATTTTGGTGACAAAAAATAGGTGAAGTAATATGACAGCTAAATAATAAGAAATAAAACTATGATTTGCTAAAGAAATCTATAAGAAGCCTATTACAGAAAGCAAGAGTTTTCTGAGAATGATTGTCATATACTACACACTTGATTTATTCAGTACTACTTTTGGAATCTGTCATGAGCATAATTCATAAACTGGAGTTGGAGAACATGTGTACTATTGATTCAAATCAAAGAAATGTGAAAAAAAACCTGAAAAAACTCCCACTCCTTTCACAAAGGTAAATTAATATAGGCGCTGGGGCACCTCCTCCAAAATTGGAGTTGGATACAGCAGAAAAGGAGTAGGGAACATGAATTGCAGAAGTTAACGCAAGTGAGAATCTAACTGGGTCTGCTATGAGCAGACGTCCAGGCCTTGGTCTGGCAAGCGAGGAGCCCTTGGAGATCTTCACAGTTGCTCCTCTGGGCCTCGCCCCTTCATCATGATGAGACAGTCATCACTTTCCTTTCCACTATCAAATTTAAGCCAACACCCAGAAGACAATCATTTAGAAAACAACTAGGCTGTGAAAACATAACAAAGGAAAACACGAATGACAACTACAGAAAAGTGATGGCCTGAGGAGCCACAGGACTGAGGGGGCTGACCCGCCGACCACAGGCTCCTGAGCACCTCCGGCTCCTCTATTCCTAATCTTCTGAGCCATTCCATCCATGCTAAGACAGTTTGCTTCTCAGGTGTCATTTCCTGCAAAGTGCAGGAGGAAACCTAACCATGAATTGACCAGGAGACATGACAGCAAATGCTTTGGGTATTCTGCATTGCCTTGGTTTTCCTCACCATCTCTGGTCTTCAGCCTTTAGCGCCTCCAACTGGCAGGAACTAACAACGCCCTCTAGGGCAATGAACCCTAGACGTCCAAGCATGGAGGTTTAAATTGAACAATATGTAGCACCGGGCGGAAGCACAGTAATTGGAGGCATGGTTTAAAATAAATACGAATAAGCATATTTTTGAAAAGGTAGGAAAGATACTGGCATATAAAACAAGAAAAATGAATCATTTAACTGAAAATGTCAGATATTAAAATAGAATGGTTGACATAGAGAACATAATAGAAGGTATAAATACCAGGCTGGACATACATGCAGAATGAATTAGTGATTGAAAGACTATATTGAAAAATACACATGAAGTAAAATAATAAAGATAAACTTAAAGAAACATGACCTCAAGTAGAAAAATTTGGTAGCATGCAAAACAAGAAGTATGAAGAAAAAAATTTCTTAAACCATTTAGCGAAATTTAACAATATCCAAGGCAGTCAGAATGCAGTAAAATAATCTCTAAGAATAAGAATCATGTTGTCTAATGTTTTGTTAGTAACATTTGGTAAAAAATAACGGAGTACCAATTTGCAAATATTGAGGAATATGCAGTTGAATAAGTCTTCAAATGTGAAGTCATAAAAGTTTTCTTAGGCATTTGAGCTTTCAGAATTTTTACTAAGGTCACAAAGAGAAAAGACTTCTGCAGTAGGTATTTAAATAAAAGAAAAGGGAGGAGGAGGAGGAGGAGGAGAAAGAGGAGGAGGAGGAGCAGGAGGAGACAATTGAACAAGAGGCAGAAGAAGGAAGAAAAAGCAGCATGAAATTGCTAAGATTCAGGCAAAAGAAATAAAAATTGAAAGTTAAGTTCTTAAATTCCAGAAAATAAAATGGATGATGAAGAAGAAGAAAAGAAATAAATTTGTACTTAAACAGTGATTTTGGGCCAGGGAGATAGCTTGCCAGCACAGTAACGGCCTGGCAAGCTTGAGGTCGTGAGTTCAATTTCCGGTACCAGAAAAAAAAAATAGTGTTTTCATCATAGCAACCATGTAGATATTGGTAAGCTAAAGGAATATGATGATTAAATAAGCACTGTGGTTCTTCGACTGAGGTAAACTACTGCAAGAATAAGATAATATAGAGTTTAAGATTAGAAGAACTAAATTAGATCAAAGGAAAGTAAAATGAAAAAAAACCAGGAGAAATAGTAAGGTTCATATATAATTGAAAATAAAATGATAAAAGTCCTTAGATTGGATTAAAAATAAGATTTCACAATATTTGGTAATATGTTCTCTGCAAGTAATACCCTTAAAACAAAACATGAAATTTTTTATCAGGAAAACAATGTAACAAAAACTCTGAGGTAGCAATTTTAAAAATTAACTAAATAGATTCCAAGGCAACAAGAATAAGCATCTGAGGACACAGGGATGTTTTTCACTAGAAAAAATATGAAACACCAGCATGGTTATCATGAACATTTATGCTCCTATAAACCAGGCTCAAAGCATGTATCACAACTTTCAGAAGCAGCTGGGTGTGGTGGTGCACTCCTATAATCCCAGCACTCCAGAGGCTGAGGCAGGAGGATAGCTGTGAGTTTGCTGTCAGCCCTGACTATGTAAGCCAGTTTAAAGCCAGTCTGCACTACATAGTGAGACCCTGTCTTGGTTACTTTTACTTTTCTCTCATTGCTGGGACAAAACACCTGACACCCAAAATTAGGGAAGGAAAGGTTTATTTAGCTTACAGTTTTTGGAGGTTTCAGTCCATAATCATCTGGCTCCAAGGCAGGGTGGCACGGGACAGAGGCAATACTTCAAGACAGCAGCCAGAGCAAAAAAGGGGGAAAACAAGCCTCTTCTCCTCCCTTAGAGTGTATGCAGGCCACCTCCCACTCCCTAGGGCAGATGTAGCACTCACAAAATCTCTTTGCCCTCCTTGTGCACAGAATGAGGATATTTACAAAATAAGAACCCTGGCTCCCTGGAGTCTCTCAATTAAACTGTTTAATTTCTCAAGTTGACACAATGTATCAACCATAACAGACCCCATCTCAAAAACAAAACAAAGAACTTTTCACAGGGAAACAGGTAAGTCAACAACTATCAGAAACTGTGACAAAAGCAATCTATTCTTTCAGAAAGCCTGGAGCACATTTTTTCCTTTTTGTTTTTGTTATGTTTTGTTTTATTGTGTTTATTTCACTTCTTGTAGTGCAGACTGAACTCAGGGCTGGACTCTCACACTGAACTCTATCTACCCCACCACTGCCTTATATATACATTTTTAAAATTTGAGTCAAAGTCTCAATGAAGCCTTAAATTGCCTTCTGCCTCAGCCTCCCAGAGTACTAGGATTATAGGTGTCCACCACCACATCCTTCTTTAGATTATGTTTTAAAATATATAAATTTGCTCATGTCATTTTCCTACTGCAATTCTTCAGCTTTCCACTGTTTTTAGAAAAATATCTAGAAGGTTCTACAAGTCACCACAATGATTTGTCCCCATGGTATTTCATTCCTCTTTCCTTCTCATATAGGAAATTTTCACCAAATCAGTTTCTACTGGCACCCGCCTGGAAGACACTGGCTGCTTCTTGCCTTAGAACCCTGCAGCTCCCTGTTACTGGCCGCCCCATCTCCCACTTGCATCTTGTGGCTGGGATTACTCAGGTTTTTTACCAGATTAGAGGAGGGGAAGAAGCAGGAGGAGACAGCAGGGTGCATGGTTAGGTAACAGGAGTCATGAATATGATCAAAGTACATCATACAAAATTGATCTAATCATATGAGTATTAAACGATCTTTCTCAATAACTAATACATTCAGATCAGTTTTCCATGTCTATATCTGTTAATGTAAACAACCGTGTTGAAGGTAATGATACACAACATTGCAACCATTGTCAAATTCCTATAATCTTGTTTCGTAAGCCTATAATGTTACTGTTGTGGATTTGCTGTTGTCCTTTGTTTGTCTCTTTTGCTTTTTGTCTTTCTTATATGTGTCTTTTTTCCTCTTAAATAAAAAAAAATACATTACACACATTGAAAGCCCCCAGAAGCATGAAACTAAGGGGCCAGGAGGGCAGGAAGGGGTAATGGGGGAAATACTAAAATGTGTGTTATATGTGTGCACGAATCTCCCAAAATGCAACCTATTCATGTGTCTGATCAATATGCACTAGCAAAAAATGTGGGAAAAAATCCTAAAATAATGTGTACTGCACAGATGACTTGGCAATTCATGCTTTATGTAAAACAAATTTAAAAAGATACCTATTCCCCTTCTCCCTTTTCTCTGTGCCAACACTTATCTCTCCAGCAACACTTAACACTATCTGCTGTTGCTCTCTCTATCGTCAGTCTCTCTCGCTGGTGCAAAAGCTCTGTCATGGATTCCAACTCTTTCTCCACCACACAAGCTTCACCAGAGTGCCTGATGCACATCTCTGGCCCCTACCGAACGGGGCAGCATGGGAGAGATCAAAAGTTTTGAAATGCCGGATTTCCAACTTTTCATGACTCTGTTTGTTCATCTATAAAAGAATAGCTTTTGTTTTGTTTCGTTTTTGTTTTTTAAAATAAGCTCACTAGGTCAAAAGGACAAACTCGCAATGAGTTACATCATGTGAAAAATGCCAAGGACAGCGCCTAGCGGTTAGCAAGTTCACGAGTGACAGTAATGGAGAACACTGGGTCCTGGTCGCTTATACTCAGGTCAGCCTACCCTTGATATAGAATTGTTGGTGCAATTACCAGTTAAAACTGCCACAGATGCAATTCCTTGGTTCCCTGCCCTTTCGTATTTTTTACAGTAAAACATGAATGCTATATTCAGGTCAGAAAACCACTTGAACTTCATTTTGATTATTATGACAATGTTAACAGGTCTGCCAAATTAAAGCAATCACCATCTCAGTATTGTTTCTATGCTCAGGCGAAGTAGATGGTATACATTATGATTAAATAACACAGAATCTGTTCTGCCTCTTGCATAGAATTAATTTTGGTGTAGCTTCCATTTCATTAGAGGAGCACTTTAAAACAGGTCAAGTGTAACCAAGACTAAATTGAAAATGCATTATTCTATTTTGGTAGGCCTTCCAAGCTGATACATATTTAATGCAGTTTTTAAAAGGAAGTTCAAATGTCAGGTAGAGCCCTTTAAGGAAACAAATGTCTTAAGTCTCACACTAGGTAATTTTAGAATAAACACTCAGTATATCTCCTCTTCTATCCTGGATCATTTTCTGGGCAGAAAATAAGCTATTTGTGTGAGTTATGTGGAATAAAGCTGACAGCAGTGCAGCGAATATTGTTCTCTTTATTGTCTCTACCTCCACAGGATTTACTTTATGTTTCCAGGCATAGCTTGTATTTTTTTCCATTTTTCTTTCTCAGTATTGGATTCTTGGAATTAGAGAAGTTTAATGAAATTTAGGTTCCTGACTGAACGTTTATCCAAACAATAAGAGTTTTATGTATCAGGTTGTTCAGTCAGCCAGACAACCACAGTAATTTCTAACTTTTCACTTAGTGTAAAAGCAATTCCTTGTAGATAAAATCACTTCCTTGGGTAGTAAACATTCCTCAAAAACTGAATGTTTTATTTCTATTATTGTCTTGATTTTCTAAAGCTAAATGCATAGACTAATGAACCAGGTACTCAGGCACTGACATTTGTCAGCTCAGTGTGGAATTTGCACAAGAAAGAGGAAGTGTACAGTGCCGTTGTAAATAGTTCCCATAAATCATTAAGTGCTGGGTTTGGCTCTCACAAAGTCTGAATCAACTAAGAGAGGAGAGAGTTGAGATTGCTTTCCTTCCTGACAGACTCCTTTGGGAGAATCTGAAATGAGAATTTCTGGACCTTCTATTTCAGTTTGTGCCATAGGTTTTTAGAAAATCATTAGATTTCTCAGGAATTTTTTACTGAATTTAAAAATACTGTAATTTTCTTTCTTCTTTCTTTCTTTTTCTTTCTTTTCTTTTCTTTTCTTTTTTTTGAGGAAACTCTCTGGCCATATGTGCTGCTAATTACAGCTATTAATTTGCAGCTGAGGTTCCCCTTCTTGGATGTGACCTCCGCTTTGAAAACCCCAGGATGTATAAAGTCCCACATTCCCCAGCTCCTGTGTTCTCTCTAGCAGTAAACAGCAGCACACGGACCTACATATTAGCCTGGTAAAAAGCACAGAAACCCAAGCAGCATCTTAGACTCTCCTCTCATTTGGCCTACAAGCTCCATAGATGTCAGTCTCTACGATTTCTAACTTTTAACAGAGACCTCATATTTACTGTCACTTCTTAAATTGAGCTCCTAGGATTCACTCTGACTGTTATTTCTTTTTCACTATCTTTGGCTTGTCTCTCTTTTCCTAAGTTGATTAACTTTGGTGCTATTATTAAAACTCAGAGCTTTTCACACTGCTTTCTTGTTTTAAATCTTGAATTGCTCTCCGTAACTTTCCTTGTAAGGTTCTACTCCTTACTCCAAGGACCGTATTTGATCAGGTCCCTCCTTAACTAGCAAGTTCTATGTCTGTTGCTTTCCAAATGCAACTGCTTGCACCTAACTACTACCAGTTCCAGACTATAATGTGCTCTTTCGTTTCCCTCTGACTTTACACACGTTGTTCCTGTATTTTTGTCTATTACTCTACCTTTTAAAATTCAGCTTGGACTTCCGACCCAGAGAGGATTCTGCAGCCTAATTTGGATCTTTCTTTGTAATACTCTAATCTCTTTTGTGTGATTTATCATAAAACTAAGGACCCTTTCTCTGAAGTCAAAGGTGATCTATGCTTCCATCTGTGTCAAATCTACTAATGTTTTCTCAGGACTAATTTCCCTGAATTCTGAATTCTGCTCTCTGGAACACCTGCTCTTCTAGAAATTCCGTCCTGTTTGGTATTCCATGATTTTGCACACTTCTGATTTTCTCCTAATTTTCTTGCCAGCTCCGTGTTCTTGCAGGGCCCCTCGTCAGACTTTGTCTCTGAAACTGAGCATGTTTCTTGCCACTCTATCTTTAGACTTCTGAACTTTTTTCTGTACACTTACTCCAGAGAATATCATTTCTTAAATTTAGAACTGCCACCTCTGTAGAATAAATCCTGAATCTTTTTTTTCAATCTTACCTAGTCTTCTAAGATGCTCCACAGTGATTTTAAATTCCTTCATGACACCATCAAAATGTGTCATTGTATATTTGTGTGATTTTATGATTGCTGAAACGACTGCACTGTAAGTTTCAAGACTTACCATTGTATTTCCAGTTTTCTGGCACTGTGATTGGTGTGTGTGTGTGTCTGTGTGTGTGTGTGTGTATTAGATTAGGTGATCAATAGATATCTGCCAATTAGATGAATGGTAAAGAAATGTTAAATGGAACCGTGGAACAGTCTTGTTTCTAAGCTGCATCTGAGAACAAGTAAGCATACCTTCACATTTTAAGTCTATATAGGTTTTACTAAGAGAGATCCTCAGAAATTAGTGTTATGATTTTTTAATGCTATCAGCCATCTTCAGGTGATTTAAAGAAGGAAGTCTTGGTAGAAAAAAAGTGCTATGAATTGTGATTAGGAGAATGCTTCTCTCCATCTCAAGTCAAGTAAGAGAATCTTTATGACAAACTCAAGTTTATAGAACTGATGCAACCCCTGTGTAGGTTGTACACGGTATCTTAGGGTTGCCACTCACATAATAGATATTATAGCTTAGTACAGTAAAATAATATTCAGTCAAGTAAGAGTAAAATGAGTTGTTTCAATAAATCAATATATTGTGACAATTTAATGATATAGGGAAGGACAGCATCCAGAGTGACTGATCCCTTTTCCTATTTTACACAAAATCACCATATGGACTGGTGGTAGGCCTGATTTATCATCTATATTTTGAAAGCTACAGAGATTGCTAACTGTCTTTAGAAAAATTTAGATATAAGAGATTACCTGAATCTAAGCACTAATACAGAGTAAGGAGAGACAAGTAGTTGGTAACAAGGTATATTTTCTTAATAAAGAGCAAGGCTTCACATTTCCAGTGAGTTTAAATAATCCTGAAAGAAATCAGGTCTTCTGGCTCAGCCAAAGTAACGTTATTGGAAAATATCCGTATCTCTGTGCTCTATTTATGATGGCCAAATAACAAGTTGTCCCTAAACTCAGTTGCTTACAATGATGGCATTTACATTGTTCATAAATCTGAACAGGGATCAACAAGGCTGAGTCTCATGGCTCCCCCTGGTGTCAGCTAGTGATCCTGAAGGTGGGTTAGGCGTCTAGCGGAGGCTCAGCTACTGACAGGTCAGCCAACGGGGCAGGGAAGACCCAAGCAGCTGCTGCTCTTCTGGCAACTCTCCCTGCCTCTCTCTCTATGGGAACAATGTGCTCTCTCCAGCAGAATGCTGGAGGGCAGCCAGCATTGTGAAACAACATTTCAGGGCTTCCAAAGTGGTGTGTGTGTGTGCGCGTGGGGAGAGAGAGAGAGAATGAGAGAGAGAGAGAGAGAGAGAGAGGGAGAGAGAGAACGAAGTGATCAAGTCTTAGAAGTCACATAACAATCTTTCTGCTACATGCAGTTCAAGGGAGTCATAAAGGTCTACTTAGTTTCTGAGAGGAGGGAACACAGTTTTCCTCCCATTGATAGAGGAGTGTCCATGCCACATTGTAGGAAGAATGCGGGACAGGGAATCAGGGAACAGGGTAACGAAAGAAAGAGCTCTAGAGATTGTGAAATAGGAAAGAATACTGTCCATGTCATGGAGAATTCCATTTGTAAAGGCTAAAAAACAAACAAAAAAACAAAAACAAAAAAACAAACACCCAAAGTTAAAAATTATAGGTTTTCTCTTAAATTAACAATCTAAAATAAGTAAATTTAAGCAAATAAGAATACAAGAGAGAGGAGAAGAAATCAGATGATGGACATTTAGGATGGTAAAGGTGGTCAAGAGGATGAAGGAGAAAACAAGGAGGAAGTAACAGTAATGAAAATAATCAAGAAATCAAGGTATGTTATCTACAGTCATCAATATACCAAAATAAATCTCATTATTGTGTTACTTATATGCACCATTAAACAAAGAAAAAATAAAAAGCCAAACCAAACTAAAACTAAAACTCTGCTACAGAAGTGCCCCATAAAAAAGGCAGCATTGGGTCCTTGTCACACCAAGAACCTCATGATGATGTCACCACCGTTTGTTCTTTTTCCTGGGCTAGAAACCTTTCCAGATAAGATTTCTCTACCCTTAGTGCATCCTCTGCTTCTAGCTTTCACCAATATCTTTAACTTTTCACTTTAAGTATCAACCATAATGCATATTTGCTCTTTTCCAACATTTCTAACTTTGGCCAAATTCTCAAGATTTCATGTATGGTTTATTGTGTTCTTTGCCACTAACTCCTTCAATGTAGCTGACATATTCCTATCAACGCATTTATTTTTTTTTCTAGCATCTGTGTGAAATTTTCAAATAAACATGTAAGTTGAAACAATTGTGCAGTAAACATCAGTATATTTGATATCCAAATTGTAAATTTTTTCTAATTTTTCTTTGTCACATATATATCCACTCATCCATTCCTCTACCCATGTATAAATCCATTTTTTTGATGCATGTAAAAGTAAACTGCATGCAAAACAGTACTCTCTTCCTAGAATATTCAGCATGCACAACCTGTGATGCCTATGTACGCTTCAGTGTGTCACACAGGAGAAGAGACAGGGAGGATGGTGGAGGTGGACTCCACATCAGAATGTGGACAAGGAACTTTTGGAGTATAACAGCTATATTAAATAACCAAGTACTGCTACTAATTTGCTTTGGGACATAGGATAAACCACCTAATCTGTCTAAAACATGTTTCTGTCAGGGTTAGTGAATACACAAATACAGAAACTTCTAGAATCTTTGGCACTAACACGTGCACACGAAGGATCCTTGTTAAGAAGAAAGCAGAAAGTTCCAACCACAAGAAATTTAAATCTCATTCTAATGTGTCAGCAATAAAGCCATTTTTGGTATAAAATATTATTGTCTCATATATACATTTTTAAAACATAATTTTATTATGTATTCACCATCAAGTGAAGTTTTAACTTTATATTTTTGTAGAAAGCATTTATCTACAAATTATATAGCTTTTGTTTCTTCATTTGGATTCATATGGGAATGAACTTACATGGAAGGGAATAAGGTATATGGAAAGAGGAATGGATAGATCGTATTTCTGTTAATATTTTTCTTCAGATATTCTTCAAGTATTCTCAGTAAATATTCACCAAAACTTTTCTGTCATAAAATCTCATTTTTAGATACCTACACTGAAAAAAACTAGGTCTCTTGGGTAAAATGTTGACTTGACCAAAGTGTTCAATAAGTGCTATTATTTTTATTGCATTTTCTGTTCAGAAAAAAAGATTCAATTGAGCTAAGAAAAAGGCTTTCATAAATCAGAGACACATGTGTAAACATCATATTGTCTCCCTGGTGTAACAAATTAAAAGAGTAAATACGATCCAAAATGTATAATGCATATTGTGAAAGAGAAAGAGAATGAAACTGGTTAAAGGGAAGAACAACTGGAATGGGAGAAAGGAGAAATGAAAAGGGATAAGAATATATATAATATGTATAATAGATTATGCTACTAATCTGTATTAGTTCATCAAAAAGAAGGGTTTGTGCTTACATTGTCTGATCAGTTTCTCACGTCTTTATCTTGCAATCTGGCCAACTACTTTTAAGGTAACAATACATAACATATTAACCATTGTTAATGTCCTATTACCTTCTTTTGAAATTCTGTATCATAGTTATTGTTTATATTTTAAAATATTTTTTCAAAAAAAGAAAAAAGAGAAAAGTGCTTTCATACAATTAATGTCCATGTACAAAATGAATATGCAACTGTAATTCACTCTGCATAACCTTAAAATGAAATAGTCAAATTCAGTATTTGTAGAGCATTCAATGATTATAATAATCTTTATTATAACTAGTCATCTTGTTCGATTCTTGGAACAAGTAAATTTTTGCAAAGCAAAACTCTTCTATCAGAAACCTGTCAAAACTGTAAAATTTAACTTGTAATATATGGATTATTGACCTTCAAATTTTTATTAGATCTTTAGCATGTGTGTTTTTGTCTAGTTTTTTTTAAAGATGGGCTGCCACAAAATACTATTTTTGTATTTTCTTTTTTTACTTTAAGCAAAATCATCTGGAAATAGTGGACATGCTGAGTTGGGGAATAAAGAAAGCTCTTAATAAAGAACTGTAATGACCAAGTGATCTGGCGAGACTTTTAAGAAAAAAGTAAATTTCCAAGGTAAGTGCTACAATATTTTTGGCTAGCACAAACCACCGACAAATGATCTTTGTCGAGTAATGAATATTTCATTGTAATTTGGTTAGCAAAAATTTTTCCTCTGACAGACTGATGGTCTGAAATAAGCTATTAACTGGTCTGTTTTCCTTTTCTAAAGAGAAAACAGTGATTAGACCTGATAATTTTGGTGTGTTGTGAAGGGACGTGTTATCTTCATGGGTCAGCTATAGTGGACATAGAGTTCCTCTTGTTCATCTTTGTTGTGGCGGCAGGGAGAAAATGTATATTCCTAAAATTACCCCTTTCCTCATTTCAGTGGAAAGATAAGATGGGAAACAATGAACATGGTTATTGAATTTCATGTTAAATTGGTCTATTTCTATGTCACTATTTCTTCATGCAGCATTAGTTGTAAATTTTAATGAAATAAGAATCAAATGAGGGAATACACAATGTGTCTCTGCAGTAATTAGTGAGATAGAGATTTGACAATTATCCAGTTAATCTGATCAACACAGACAGCTAAATTGGGGAGTTTATGTCTCAAAGTGGATTTATTTGGCCTAGTCAATTCAAATTGACTATGCACATTAATTACATTAACAACAAAGCTGTCAACGTTCTCCTCACCATAGGATACACCAGAAGGGCTCAAAAATAGGGTTGGTGAAGGATATAAAAAGAAACAAACAGTAAATGGTAGTGAGCAACCAAATAAACATAGCTAAGAGAATCAAAAACACAAGACTCATCTCTAACTTGTAAAAAAGAGAAAAAAGTCAAAATGTTTAAAAAATTTTAAATAGATAAGTAATATCTAATAATCTAAGGAAAGAAAAGAAGAGAGGAAGCAAGAGGAGATGGTGGAGATCCTATGGAAACCATGTCAACATGTCATCTTTGTTTAAAGAGATTAGAGATGATAAAAACACTTCCTTGGTTTTTAATAACAAATAATGCCTCTTAAATTTCCACGAAGTTTTTAAACTAAAATATGTCTATGTCCCTGACTCATACATCTTTACAGATGATGGAGCCAAATGAAACCTACTATTTAGTTGGGAAATCTGCAAAATGAAATTTTTTCCTAAAACAGAATCATAAGTAAATCTATAAGGATGCAACTATCAAACTAACATGTTAAAAAAGATGAATTTAAAGAAAGTTACTGTAGTTTATAGACCTCAAGATGTTTAAGGAAAAACATGCACTAATTTGTTTTGAGATCCATTGTTCTTATATTGAATTTTTAGATGAGGAAATCCAGAGAGAGTGAGAGAGAGAGAGACAGACAGACAGACAGACAGGAAAAGAGGGAGAGATAGGAAGAGAGGGAGAGAGAGAAAGAGGGATTTGATTAGTTACAATACCAATAAATCGCACTTATTTTCTTCCTTTAAGTACTATCTTAACTTCACTCTTAAATTTAAAATGAAACCTGTTCATTATGGAAAGTTAGATTTTGAGAGTAAGTTTCCATTATATCAGAGATTCATTATGCTGAAACACATGAATATCTGCAAAATTAGAAATAAGTTAAGTGAAATAAATCTTTTCATTTTAAAAAGTCACTTCCATTAAAAAACAGTAAAATTTGAAGTTGATTTTTGCTTTCGCTCGGTATAATTTAACAGATGGTCATTGATGAGTGATCGTTTCCATCCCTGGCACCGCAAATTCGCATGTTACTCATTTGCTTTCAGAGCTACAAGAGGAACCAAATACGAGTTCACTTTAACTTTATGATTCAGTCTGAAAAAACAACTTGCAATGTTATCACAGTGCCATGGTCACAGACATCAATTCCCTGAGACCCACTCGTGATCAGTTAGTTCAGTTGAAATGACTTTAAAGTTTTATAAAATTGCAATTAATTTAAACTTAAATAGCCAACTGTGGCTAATGGCTTGCATACTGTGCAGTGAACTTCTCGAATCTGTAACCAGCTCTTTGCAGTGTATAATATTTACTTTCATCTGCCACCTAAAACAAATTTTTTCAACATGACCTAAAGCTCCCAGACTTTTGGAGAAAGTATTCCCCCCATCAGCTGTGGGATGGGTAAAAACTATTCATATTATTAAGCAGGTTTAAAAGATATGATATCCTAAATTCATCTCATAAGTCTAACAATAGATGGCATAGTAAAAGAAAAAAGACTAAAAAATAAGTAAGCACACTATTGAAGAGTTTAAATAAAATTGAAGTGACCCACTTTATGTATGTTGAGATTACCACTGCTAGTATTACCCATTTAATATTTTGCTTTATTCTTCTATTCTTTCTGTCCTCTCTTAGTAGGTAACTAACATGACCTCTTTTCTGGTACTTAGGATATTTAGGAATTTGTTCTTCACTGCGCATTAAGTGAAGAGATCTAAGACACCTACACTCTTGGTAATAGGCCAGAGTTCTTCAGCAGAGATTCATTCACCATAAAGACTTAATGCCAACAGTAATCCCATGCCCCACTGTATTTGATTTGTGAGCCAATCTGCATCCTTAATTTGAATTTAAAGCCTGCAAACATACTGTTCTTTAACAAATAATTCTGTTTTCAACTTAAATTACTTTGTCGGTGGACGTTTCTGAGTTGTCCTCTTCTGAAGGCATGATCAGAGTGCCTACAGAATGAAATAGACTAAACACAGAAATAGTGTCGATCTAACATATTGTTGGAGGACAGAAATTAATCCTAACCTTTTGTAGGAAATTCTTGAATTTAGTTACGGACAGTAAAGATGGAGTTAAAAACAGTCCTTAAAGATCATGAGCCAAATATTCTTGTTTTAGAGACAAAGTCCTTAGAGTAATGCCAATGTTGTTCACATTAAATCCCATTGAAGCACTTTATAAAGAACTTCCAATTTTTTCAGCTATTAGAAAGCTGAAAATGGTTCTAATGTTGAAAGAAACCACCAAACAAATATAGAGCACATCATTTAAGGGCTGTGTTACTGAGGAAAAAGAGAGATATTTCATAACCTCTATGCTTACCATTTGCCAGAATAAAACACAAGGTCTCAGACATAATTCAAGCGACTAATCAAAGCTACCATGAGTGGTGATGGATTTCTTTGCTTGTGGGCTAATATTGGGAAGAGTTCAAAGTGACAAGGCAGCAATCATAACTTTCAGTCTACTGGGACCCTTCATGTGTCCTCAGTTTGGCATGGCCCTTTTTTGAGCCAGAAGTTACAAACTTACAAATCCCAAAAGGGAGCCTATGGGAAGTATAAGTTTTCCAGAGGATCACTTCAAAAGTTGCTGAGCAGGGTAGCTTCTATTCTCACCCTTTAGGTGTTGGACCCAATGACCATACCCATGAGAGGTAATGATCCATTTTATGGATGCTGGTATAAAAATAGACAGCATCCTATGAAATTTAGCCCCTTCCTTTCAGACTGCATCCTTAGCTGAAACCTCTGATACACCTTCAAAAGGCTATATAATTCTTATATCAAACTAATGGCATCAGGTTGGTAGGGTAGTGAGTTCTATCATTACATATCCACTGCCACATCTTTTTTTGCAAGAAAGTGAGTTCCTAGGTCAGAAATGATGCTAAGCAGAATGTTGTCCTATTTAGTAGACCAGACACACTGAGTACTCTTGTTCTGGTTATGGCTCACAGCATGAGAAAACATAGCTATAGAACACTGACAGTGAGAAATACTTTAGTCCCTCAAGTGATACACTAGGGCATCTCTTTCTCTTGTGCTATTGTGACTAAAAATGGGCAAATATACCAACTATATCTCAATACAGGCATGGTAACCAGATCCCTTAGGCAAGCAATCTGGATAAGTAGAAGTGGTAGCAAAAGGTAAAAAGAATCTAGAACCGATGTGGTTGAAAACTTTGATGATTAAGTTACGACCTCTGAGCCAACTGTAGCAATAAGGGCTGTATTTGATCTCACTTCCTCTCCTCTGTGTTTCCAAAGAAAGCATGCACAATCAAAATCCTGGAGAAGCTGTGTTAGTGAAGTGAATTTACTGTGAATCACAAGTGGACGACAGTGGCCCAAGGAGTCATTTATAGTGGAAGCTGCTGTTTCCCCTCCCGGATCCTTACTATGGCTCAGCACCCTCACTGTCCACCATTGGAATGTTGGCTAATGCTCATGGAAGTTTCTTTCTTGTCCTTGGCCAAACAGAAACTTTCTCATACAAGAATCTATGTACTCTCTACTTTAGCAGGTCGATGGCTACTTGACTGAGTCAGGGATACTGCCATCCTTGCCTCAAGATAAAATTAACCTACGGTATAGTTTTTATGTCAGATCTTCTCTATGGTATTGCCGAAAAATTATGATTATTAATAATAATGACTTTCCGGACTGGCCTGGACTGAGAGTCTTTGGTGCATAAATTCAGAAATTTCCTGTTAAGGATGTATATTCTCTAAACTAATAGAGAGGTTCTACTCATCTCTTCAGTAAATATTTATTGAATTTATGCTTCTTAGTATTTTTCTCAAATGTTAAGGGTAAGTAAATACACTCATTAAATGGAGAAATAAAGTTCTTGTCCCGATAAAAATGTTGAAGAATATAATGAAATGCTGAAAGAAAAAAGTAGGAAAGGAGATGTGCTCTCATCTGTAAGGTGATGCTTGAGTATAAGGATAAAAAGAGCAAGGACAGCAATCATACTGATTTCAGGGCAGCTATGATTCAGGGAAGCAGTAGCACAGAGGGCAAATCCTTAAAGCTACACTTATATTTGCACAATTTCAAGAAGTCAGTGTGTCTGAGCTGAAGGACTAAGGACAAAAGGGATCAGAAAAGCAACTAGAGAGGCAGAATGCAGGTTTGGGTTATGGCTATTTAACCAATATAAGAGTCTATGCTATGTTCTGAATTGTATTAAAAATGGAGGACTCAAACAGCAGCAAGACACCACAAAATATATATTTGAAAAGAATCATTCTGGCTGTTTTATGAAAAATAGGTTTAAAAAATATAAGGGTGATTATATTATCTTTGTGTCACCTTAACTTCTGTGAATCTTGGTGGGTCAAGCAAATGACAGTAGATCTGAGCAGAGGCGACCAAGCAGAAGGTTTAATTGTAGCTGGTTTTTCATTTGTGGTATCTGTAGTAGAACAGACTACTGGCATCCAGCATGAGTCTGTTGATCTTGTAATGTGCTATTCTCAATACTTATCATAAATGCAGTTCAAAAATAATTTGCATTCGCCCAGTGTAGATATTTATCTATTTATCTATCTATCTATACATGGTCCTGGCAGGGTTGTCACAACATAGGTAAAAAGTGACCTCAATTGTTTCCCAATTGTCAAATATTTTAACAGTCCTTTATCTTCATTGTATCATCATTTATAATCAGATCTAATGACCAAGAAGGGCTTAATAGACATGTATGTTTCAGAGGTTAGGAGGGACAAAAGCCCACCCATACTCAAAGAATGAGCGAACTAGCCTCAAATTTAGGAATTGCACAGTCTGATGTATGTTAGTACATTTACTCTAGAGTGAAGGATGCATTGGCCTGTTGTCTTATTAGAAAGAAGCCTTTGGTAGGGATTTGAGAATCAGAGGAAACGGTGACCACACTTTATGATTATAATTATTCACAGACCCCTTTATAAAATGACTGTCTCAGAAGGCTGCAGTTTTGGGGGGGGCTGAAATGAGAGAAGGTTCTCCAGTAGTTTCAGCTATAATATAAGCAACCGTGATATAAGAACCATAAAAATTGTCAAATTTCATACTCCTAGAAGTACTATGATAAATTGAAATGTTTGTAGGTTTTCTGTCAAGTTTCAAATATAGCATGCAATTTTACTACGTGTATTTTAATTTATCTTCCTTTCAGATGCAATTGAGTATCTGTCATTAGGTCATATCAAGTCTGTCTAAATAAAGTATTTTATTTAGAAAATGAAAAATAAAAACCCAAGGATAAAAGTTCCAATGGAGAATGATATTGAAAGCATTGATATTCCAGATTGTCTATAATTTTGTAGCAGAGTTCTTTTTACCAATTAGGAGAAAGGCTACTTTGTCCTAGAAAAACAGAAGGCCAGACCATGCATATCATTTGACCACGTGATTAAAGCTTTTCCAATTACAGAGCAGCAGTTCCCTGAACAATGGAAGATACTAATTATGAGGAGGCAGGTTTGATACATAATGAGAAGGCAGAAGATATTTAAAAATTTGGAGGAATCACATATTTTGCCACTTAAACACACTTAGGTTTAATTCCAAGTGGGTGATTACAGTGACTGCATCCTGGTAAATTTATGGTATCAAGATTAGAAGTCAGAGACATTTCACTAGCATGCTACTTAATCTTAATCTTAATGTGGGGAATCAAAAATGAGAGTCACTGAGAGTGTTAGAACAAGGAGATGATGAATCCGGTATAGGCTAGCAGCTGTAGTAACAAGAGCTTATCCGACTAATCTATGTCTTTTAAATTTCTTCTTAGAAACTGTAACCAGTTATCATCTATAAGAATCCAAAACAGGATGGAAAGAGTGTGTATGGATCTAGATGGCACACAGGATGGGCTGTAATAGATACCATCAGCATTCCAGCGAGATCCTTTTGGGCTCTTTCACCATTTGTCAGGATATAGTATCTCTCTTGGCTTTTGGGTGCTTTTGTTTCTACAGTTCAGCAGTTGCAATTCTGTTTGGAAAATTTCCCCTTTGCCTTTGGGATGATTCCTCTGCATATGAAAGTGTCAGAATGCCTGGAAATCTCGCTCTTCCTAAATAACTCTGAGCCAATGAATGGCAAGTATTGGAGAACAAAAGCCCCTGCAGAAGGAACAAATTCAAGAGCCTTATCTACTAGAAAGTCCCCGTGCAGGAGAATGGGTATGGTTCTTCACTCCTTCTTGCCTAGGCTGTTTCTCTCAATCTTCTAATGGAAGTACTCTTATAGGAAATCTTTGCAAAAAATTTTGTCTGAAGATTTTCTCTGAGCAACTTGACCTAAGACATCATCCTGTTACACATTTATGAAGTTTAAGTAAGATACTTGAATCTGGAATTCATGGCAGACATTTGGGCTAAAAATGTCTGTTTGAGAGTTATTGATCTATGGACTATATAAAGTCATGAGGCTAGATGAAATTGCCTAAGGAGTGAATATATATAAAGTAGAAATCTCAGGACATAATGAGGTCTCGGATTACCTTAATTTCCCTCCAACTTCTTTACTAATTCAACTAAATTCATTCCCATTTACTCACCTTTGGTCTCAGTATGTACTTTGACTGAAGCTCTGTGAAAGTTCTCAAATTACTTCATTTGATTTCCACTTATTTCCTAATTTCACATCCTCTTCTATGCCATCAACCTATCAAATTTACCCTCCAAAGTATGTAGTCTGAGGTCTGGCTGATTTATAGGTCCCTTGCATGGGCAAGCTAAGATGGATGTCTCAATAAATCAGAATATTAAAAAGCTGTTTAGAAATGCAAATGCTTGGCTCAGGTTGAAAGGAAGGAATTCCCATCATATTTTACATATGAGGAACATTTTCACCTTGACCTTGCTGAAAAACACTCGGGAATCTTAAAGACAAACTGGCAAAATATGGAGAGATGATTTATAGAAGTGACATTAAATATGCATTTGATAAAAAGAAAACAACTGTTTAAAATGCTGCGCTCCCACAAAATGCTTCTAAACTAGAATCATCAAAATATTTGCTGAATAAATTGCATTAACTACATTATACATCTTCATATATTGTAAATAGGGTACTCATCTAAGGGAAAGCTTCAGGAAAAATACTTTATAGACTGCATAGCACCTTTACCTAAACACTACATAAGATATTTCTAGGTAAAGACCAACTGAAAAATATAGATCAAATTTTGTCAGAACAGTGAAAACTGAGGAGTACACTGAAAAGTTATGGAAACCATTTGTTAGGATAATGCCTTTTGAATTTGTTTTCTCAAATAGATCAGATTTTGTGAGCTGCTTCCTACACAAACCTGAAGCAAAGTATTTTATTTAAAAGAAAATTCTGCTGATTTGAATTGGAAGCACAAAACTCTTTTTTTTGACAGTTTGCTTTTGCTTTTTTTTTTGTGAAGTACATAATATAATCTTGCTAGTTGAATACAATGATCTTTCATTTTAATCAAGGCAAAAGAAAGGCCAAATTTGGCTAATTTTTCATTTCAAGGAATGAGTTTGTGGGCTTACGCACTTCAAAGAGCAGCAACAAGAGCTAATTACTAGTATCTAAAGTACCTTTTCAGAAACAGTCAGCAGTGGATAAATGAATGCTGCTTTCTTCACATCCAAGATATTCTGATAATTCTCATATACATACATTAACTTGAATGTATACATCTTCTCTATCACTCTTAGATGAACTTCAGTATATCCAAAACATATCAATCTTATTAATATTGTGAAAAACATGGTATAGTCTAACTGTCTAACATTAACTAAAACAAACTAGACATATAAAGTAACATAAAGCAAATGTTGGAATGGTCAGAAAGTTAAAATGGTAATAGCCATTGAATAATATACAACACAGATTCAGAGATTAAAAACTAAGGGAATAACTTTAATGCTTTTTAACAGTTCAGTATTCATTGTTTATGCCATGTTTGCAATTTTCATATTCATAACAGCAAGATCTTGTTTAAAATGCAGAATCTTGAACAGCAAAAATACTAATGTTTACTTTTGTATATATTCACTACAAAGAGTCTTAAGGCCCAGGAACTTTGTTGGGTTTAAAAACTATTTCTGTTCCTAAGTCAAAGAATATGTGCAGGACAAAATTAAAGAGAATGTATTCTATTACTCAAAGTCTTCTTAAAAGCTCCTTACAAACTACCTCATGTACCTTTTCCTTTTAGTCTATGTTTTCTTGCTTCCACATCTTGTATTTATATCCCTTTAAACATTCTTTCCTGACAGTTGATCAATTCACACCAAATCTTTAAGTCCCTATTTACATACCATTATTGTAGGAAACCTTCTCTTATGTGATTCTGTCCCAACTAAATGTAAACAATCACTATGAATTTTCGCGACTTCTGTTCATATGTCTTTTGAGGGCAATGTGATAAGGATCTCCTTGATCATGTCCAAAGTCTACGACTTTTCAGAATTCAAGACCAATCTTATGGTTCTACTCTGGTTACAGTTTATCACAATGAAAATATACAAAGTAAAATAAGCAAAGGGAAAAGGCACCTAGGGTGAAGTCCAGAGGAATCAGTACCAACTTTCCAAAAGTTCATCCCAGCAGAGTCACAGAGGATGAGCTTAATTTCTTCAGCAATGCATTGTAAAACTTGTGAAGTACTGTCTACCAGGGACAGCCTTACAGACTCACTGCCCAGAGCTGTATAGTTGGGAGTGGCTATTAAACATTCATTTGTCTAGTATATGCTAATATTTCAGATTCCAGGAGGAAACTACCCGGTTAGGATAAGCCATATTGATTGTAATTTAGGTGCAGTGAATTGTTCCTATTAGGTAGGTTGGTGTAGTGTTCCACTCCTGGAGCCCTAGTTCTCACATGCCAGCCAGGGCCAAACTTGCCAGCAGGCCTTTCTAGTAATGGGAGTTACAGGACTGTTATGTTAACTCTTTAGGGCACAGGTTGTTCTACAGTTCGACTTTACACCTACACATACACATACACACATATGAGTGTGCATGTCTTATATTTCATCTCAGCTCTTTCACAGTAATAACTGAGCAGGGACTTTTCCCCTTACTCCAGTATTTCAATAACGAACAAGGTTCCAGAAAAAAGACACTCAACACCTATGGTGAATTAGGTCTGCTCATTCAATGAGGAAGTGCAGGAAACAGGCAGGAAAGTAGACCTAACAATGTGGAGGAAGACTTGCTATCTCTCCTGGATGGAGTCTTTTGCACTTTATGCAATTTTCTGTATCAATGCATAGGAATTAGCACAAATGGAATAAAAGATTAAAAAATCTATTATGCACAGTATTAAGATTAACCTAAAAGAATTTATTATTGCTAATTATACTTTTTAAGGAAATAAGGATATACAATATCTCTTTCAATTACTAACACCTTCCTTAATCCTGTCTACTCTGTAATTTTTTATGATTCAATTAAAATGCATGCATTACAAAGCATGTTTCAAATTCACTTGCTTAAAAAATGATTGAGCATTTATGACATTGAGATATAAACATTAAAAAATTCCTAATTGTAATATCTGATACTTACACAGTGCCACACAATGTCTCAGCACCATTCCAAAATGTAGATGCAGTTATTAATTCTAGTTTCAGAGATAAGTTATAAAAGAAGTAAAAAAGATACAACTGTTTAAGCATGTACTCTAGTATCCATCTTCTTAATTGCTCCATTATACTGATTCTCACATCTTTGAAAAGTTCAGCTTTTTTTGATATAAATTATTTTGATATTGTTAAAGAAAAATACTTTGCCCTTCACTTTAAAAAGTAAAGAACTGAAATATTTCTAGTTATCCCCACTTCATATTTAGTAGACTGTGGTCTTAATGAAGATTTTGTTACTTAATAATTCATAAAAAGTAGTGAGGGCTCAACAACATATTTGGTGTTGAAGTATATTATTCTGAATAAAAAAGAAAAATTATAATGGCTTAAATAATATAAACCTATGTGCACTGAAATCTGATCATTTCAACCAGTGTTTGATAGTTTAGTTTGTGCTATGATCCAATTAAAGGGACTGGCTAGGAAAACAGCATTTCATTCTTCTCCAAATAGAATGCAATTAGTGTATATCAGAGTCCATAGAAGGCAAACTACACTTGTGATTTTTTTTATTTCTTAAAGAATAAATTGAAGACTACAAGTTATAAACAAGTTGTATTATGTCAAACTCAAACAGTAGTTTATAGAGAAAATATAGTTTTAATGTTAGATCATGAATTTTTCATATGACAAAAAATTTCTAAGCTTTACTTACTCAATATTCATATTGAAATTCAGAATGATGACACTGTTCTGCAGTTACAAGCAAAACTCCTTACTATGAGACTAGGATGACAGGGATCCAAAAGAATTGTGCTAACTTACAACTGCTGAAGGAAGCTTCCTTTAGATGACTCACATTATCATTCCCTGTCACAGAGGACATGAACTCTGAGTTTCTCTGAGTTTGCACAAAATCAGGAGGCCACACTGACTCTCAAATATCTTTGAATGAACCCAGGAAGAATATAATTAGAAATGTTCAGTACTGTATTAGTCAGTTTTCCATGATGTAACAAATACCTGAGCTACTTATAAAGAGAAAAGTTTTATTCTAATTTGTAGTTTTGGAGGTTTCAGCTCATGATTGAAAGACCCTATTGCTTTTACACCCCTGGTAAGGGTGCAAGTGAATGGTGCGACAAAACCACGCCCCTCATAGCCAGGGAACAAAACAGTGAGGAGGAGGACAGAGGGTCCTACAATCTCCTTCGAGGCCATGCTCCCAATGACCTACACACCTCCCTTTAGGCCCCACCTCTTAAAGATTCCACTGCCTCTCTGGGAACTGAATCACCAACACATAGGTGACTTTGGGAACATTTACTGTCCAAACTATAGCAAGCACTAAGAATTGAGATACAATTCACTCTGAGTCTCTTGCATCTCTACATGTATTCCAAGCAAATATGTTGACAGATTTTGTTTAAAATATCTTTCGAAAGATTCTTCTATGGTGAGAGGCATACCAAGGTAGGGGTACGGTCTCCCTGTGGAGAGATCGACAGGCGTGCATATTGACTATTAAGGTATTAGTAACTCTCACAGTGTGTGTACACACATCATCCGGGCTTTGGCATTGTTCTGTAAGTACCGGGCTCAGGAAACCACCCAAAGAAAACGTGGACTTTCTGGCAACTGCTCCTATTTTCCAATAAATAGTAGAACACTTTGTTTCTGAAAACAAAACAGAACCAAACAAAAGTATCTCCACATCAGAGACTGATTTTGTTCTACAATGCCTGAAGTTTATTGCTATTTTGGAGATGATCTTCAAGCAAAATAATGTAAAATTCTTAACACAAAGTTAAAGTCACATACGTGGAAGGGGTCCTAGCAAGGCAGATGCCTCAAAATGCAGCTCCATTTGTGATAAATTCATCATGATCCTAAGTATAGTTTTGAAAATCGTATTTTTTCATTTTGACAAATGAATCTAAATTACTTTTCACTTCTCAGGAACCAAATCTATAAACAATGTGGTGCCTCATTTTGGAGAACAATTCTTAAATTTTGTTTTGAAAGCACGATAAAAATCTAGATTTTCTTCCATGAGCCATAATTTTTTCAACTCTGGTATCTCACAGACAGTCTAGTGAGTATTTTGGTTTTCATCCATTAAGTCTATAATATAAATATAACCATATTCATGTCTTTGTTAAATTGATTTCTAAAACCTATTCTGGCAACATCAGTAGTTAATCTTTAGCAGAGTTGAATCCAGATTTCTGAAATATTAAATTCATGAGAACTGTACCACAAGTGTTAATACAGTTTTTACTTTTGTGTGGAATGACTTGACGGTGGTTAAAGTGAGAAAAAAAACATATTTTACATAATGACTCTGAAACTAGTCAATTGTATCTCCTGTATGTAACACCACAAATGAAAAGACAGTTCAATTTATTTTGTTGAATAAAATCAGTCTTTTTGTCATTGTAAAATCTTGAAGTAGTAAAAGCTATTCAACTATAAATAGTATGCAAGTTATATTTGTATTGCTCATAGTTAAAAATTGTAGATTAAACACTGCACTTATTTACTGAACTCATGAAATGTAGAAATCAATAAACATGAACACAAATATGTTTTACCTACTTTTGAAATGTTACTTGATCGACTAGCAGATCGCCCTGGGGATTTGTCATTCTGAAAAATAAAATTAGAAACATTGGTTAAAAGGAAGTTTGCCAAGATGAAGAAATACAAGTGACAAATAAATATATATATAAATGTTCAACATCACTGGTCATTCAAGAAATGCACATTAAAACAATACTGAGATTCCCTCTCACTCCAGAAAGAATGACTATCATCAAGAAATCAACCAATAGCAGATGCTGACAGGATTGCAGGGGAAAAGGAACACTTCTCCACTATTCCTGAGACTCTAGACTTGTACAACCACTGTGGAAATCAGTCTGGAGATCCCTCAAGAAACGAGGATTAAAGGTCCCATTCCACCCAGCTATTCCCCTTCTGGGTATCTTTCCAGAAGAATTAAAAACATCATACCACAGCAATATATGTGCACCCATGTTTATAGCAGCACAATTTGTAATAGCTAAATCTTGGGAACAACCCAAATGCTCATCAACCAAGGAATGGATAAAAAAGATGTGGTATTTTTATACAATCGGATACTATTCAGTCATAAAGAATGATAAACTTGGGACTTTTATAGGTAAATGGATGCAAATTGAGACCATACTCATAAGTTAAATAAATCAGCCTCTCTTGTGGAAGCATTGTACTGTATCCCTAGTGTGAGAAACTGAAAGAGTAAATAAAGCATAAAAGGTACAATAGATATTGTGAAATGAGGAGAAATTATTCAAAAGGAAAAAGGAACTAGGATGAGTGAAAGGGAAAAAGTGCAGGTCAGTTATATTATTTATATTTCTTAAAGAGGTTCATTAAAGAGGAAGGTTTGTGCTAATATTGGTTGGAGAAATTTTTATTCCCATACCTCGTACCCTGAGCAACTACTTTAAAGACAGCAACATGTAATGTATTAACTATTGCTATTCTCCTATTATTTTATAAAATTTTGTTTTATTTTTTTCTGTAAAATAAAATTAAAAAATAAAGTATGCAATATCCTTTCTCACTAAGAAGAGAAAGAATATTATAGGGCAAATATATGCATATTCTCAATATTGTTTTGATGGACATAGATACTAATTGTTTATCAAAAACATTTCAGTTAACAGCTGAGCATTTATTAAGCTAAGAGCATTTTCTTTCAGGAAATGATTATTTTTCTAGAGAAATTGTGCAATTTCTTTGAAAATAAAATTAGATAATGAAAGTATACTTCACTATTTTCCCTTTTCTTTTGCAACTGGGAACTTCTGAGTAAACTCTGATTCACAATGCCAGTAGAAATCCCGTGCCAGGTGCACGGTACATGTATCTAATCTACATTCTTATAAAACATGTTTAGTTACTTTATGCACTTTCAAAATTTAAAACATCTTCCTTTTATGATTTAAAATATTAAAAATTACAAGGTCTAAATTTTATTTTATTTTATTTTTTTCTTTTTTGGTACCAGGGATCAAACTCACAACCTCACACCTGCCAGGCAGGTGCTTAGGCCACTGAGCTAAATTCCTGGCCCTATTTTTTGAGACAGGGTCTCACCACGCAGTTCAGGCCAGCCTCGAACTCACTTTGTAGCCCAGGCTGGTCTCAAACTCACAATGATCCTCCTGCCTCAGCCTTCCAAGTGCTGGGATTAAAGGTGTGTGCCACCACGCCCAGCTAAGGTTTAAACTTTAAATGTTTGAAAACTCTTAAAAATTTACACCCTTGTTCTTGCTTCTTAAAAATTTCTAGTTTAGAAGAAAAAAAGCATAAAAATTGCTTGTGAGTAATTTTTTGTTTAGAAAAACGTCATGCAGTTCTTAGGTTGAAAGGGACCTGAAGGAGTTGAACTGTGTCATTTGAAGGTTGGGACTTTCTGCTCCCGGCAACCTCAGAGGCAGAGTCTGAGGCAGGGGCAGCTCGGGACCGCACACTGGTCCTGTCTGTTCTCTGTGCTCTGCCAGTTATTGGTTAATGAATAATTGACTGGAAAATCAGAGTCTATGAGAATTATGCATGTTCTGTGTTGAAGCAGGTCATGGTGCCCCCTCCAGAAAATGTTATTGGAAAAAGCCGCTCACAATAGCAAAACTTTGCGAAGTATCTGAATTAACAGCCATTGAAATATTTTAGCAGTGTACATGTTCTTGTCTTCTTTTTTGTTTTTTTAATTTCTAGAATCAGCCTCAAGGTATAATTGAGTAGACAACTGCAGGCATCTCTCGGCAGAAGTTTCTTTTGAGAATTAAGCTGTTATAGCAACTTATGGGCCTGACATTGCCCTACAAAAACTTCTGGAGTGTTTCAGAACCTTGGTGAGGATGGAGTATGGCAGATGTGTGACAGTGGAAAAACAATAGCTCCGTGTCACTGTGTCATGCACAGACTTGCAGAGATTCAGCTGAGCAGTACTTTTTCCTTTTCATACCACATCCATCTCATAGGACCACTGATGCCACTGTGGAGCATGTTATTACAGACCAAGATGACTCACAACGATGCTATTAGTTACACCTCATAACAGCCCTGTGATGCCGCTGGAGACAAATGTAGATGCCGCTCCCCTCAGACATTCTGCCCTGATTAGCTTTCACTGGTGATGGAGAGGGGCATTTTTCTACCGACATCTCAACTCTTCTTCTAGAGACTAGCTAACAAAATCAATCCATCTTTCCTTCTTGGTGACATTCAGGACTTTGACACATGATTGTGTGGAACAGATATAAATAAGTCACATAATATATAGGATTTGTGATATTGCTTTTTTTTTTTTCCCTGTGCTTACAGGTATTTGAGAATGTGATTAAGGAATTAAAATTGAATTTCCTGAAGCAAGAATCAAGAAAAATAAGAAATTTCATTTGGCATTAGATTATTAATGTTTAAACCACATAGGAGCTTGTGGCATATTGATTTAAAACAAAGGGTCAGCTTCCTTTTCACAATTGTGAATGAGTTTATTACAAGGTTTTAATAAGCAGGTAACTTCCATATTCTTTACCAGCAACCCTTAACGTAACGAGGAGGGAACATCTGCTTGATATTTTAGTACTTGTGAAGGTGTTTTAATGTGAAATTTAGTGGTTCTCTTTTCTCCTAAAACAAGGTTAGGCACTGATAGAAATAAATGCACTGAGGCAGAGTTCAATGTATCCAGTGGCTAAATATTTATTGATCTACTCTAGCTCACAGAATAGGCAAGTGCACCAGAGGAGTTAGCACAAGATTACGTATATACCGTTGCTGCGTTGGCGGTGATATGAATGAGAGGCTGGCTTACATTTAAATGCACCACAGCGAATGCTTTGGCGTGAGTAGGTAGTTCTGACATTCCTGCATTTGAAGTTCAACACTATAAAATGAGAGCGATAATATCTCGAGAACTGTTACAAGGACCCAATGAGATATAAATAAAAACATTTTACACACTGCAAGGTTAAAATAGGACTATTGCTGTTCACAGGTAAATGAAATACCAGAAGAATTTCTCTCAAAATCACGGTGATCTTTGTAAATTTTTAGAGTCTTAATTTTCACATAAACATCTTAGAGTCTGTATTTTTGTAATTTTGCCTCTACCGTGGATTAGCTTCTGGAGTGTAAAATTAGAAAAGGGAAAAAAAATTAAAATTCTCTCTATACAATTTGATTAAGGAAATAGTCCTGCCTTGCTTCTGAAGCACAGCACTGGAAGTGCTTTCCTTCTTGGAAATCTTCCAAAGCAATCTGTCCAATTTACTACCCATTAATTGGGTAGCTTGCCCCATTACCATTGCAATGACATATTCTTTTTTGTAGATTAGTCAATATGGTTGTCATACCTCATTATGATCACTTTAAATATTGTACCCAAGATTAAATATAAGTTGTCTCAGAATCTAACAAATCTCACTGCTACCCAAATTATAGTGACCTTGTAGGTCGGAAAAAAGTTGGAAGCAACATGAGTTCCTGTCAGATCTGCTTGAAAAGTGTAGAATCATTAAGCAGTAATGTTAGGACCCGAGCATATCCTTCATAGTACAAGAAGAGACTTACAGATTCTGAACAGTGATTTAATATTTTCAAGAAGTTTCCAATATCTTAAATATCAATTTATCTGATATTTTCACTATCTGGTATTTATTTGATATTAGTTTTGCTTTGTATTTATTGTTTTTTTAAATTTGATTTTACTAACATACTTGGATTTTTATAACCAGCAGAGAAGAACGAAAAAATCATTACCAAATTTTGTTTTAATGTATTTGGCTTTTTCTTTCCCTCCCCCTCTCTCTTTTCTCTCCCTCCCTTCCTTTCCTTCTTCCTTCCTTTCTTTTTGCTGGGGGTCAAATTCAGCGCCTAACAAATGTTAGGCAAAGACTCGCCCACTAAGCTACATCCCTAGTCCTGTCTAAATATATTTCTGACGCACTACTGTAAGGAAATTGGCATAGCTTTTTAAAATGGAATGATCTATGTTAAAGAACAGGCAATGTGGCCATCATGTTTATATCTGCATTTGAATTCTGTACGAACTTTGTTTTTGATTGGAAGAGGGCAGTAAGGAAACATAAAAAAGTGTTTCAAATGTAAACTGAAGAAAAACTCTAAATATTTTAAATCTCTAATTTGAGATATTCTCACAGAAACCAGATACGATGCTACTCCATACACAGTTTTCTTTCTTTTATCCCTTTCTCCCAAGATCAAAATTAAGCACATTTTAAAAGGAAAAAATAAGGTAATATGCAGATATTCCAAAGAATTTTAAGTGGACAGTGATATTATTTTAGCTCTGGTTACTAAAACTTGGAACAGATGAAAAATACTTTAAAAATGTAACTTGTAAACGAAAAATAAACAAGGACATAGAGATATTAAATAATGCAATGAACATGTTTAATAGATTTATGAAAATACCTGTATCAAATTAAAAAATTAAATGTCATGAAATATTTGAAAATTAATTTTCCTCAAAAATTCTGTAATAAACATTTTCAAGTAGAGAATTTTCATGGTTCTTCTTTAGATTTTTTTTTTTTTTTTTTTTTTTTTTGTGGCACCAGGGATCAAACTCACAACCTCACGCCTGTCAGGCAGGCACATAAGCCACTGAGTCAAACTCCCAGTCCTAGTTTTTTGAGACAGGGTTGCACTATGTAGTTCAAGCCAGCTTTGTGCTCCCGTTGTAGCCCAAGCTGGCCTCGAACTCACAATGCTCCCCCTACCTCAACCTTCTGAGTGCTGGGATTAAAGGAGTGCGCCACCACATCCAGCTTTCTTCTTTTGATTTTCATCAAATAAAATTAGAAATACAATTTTGAAAGACCATAAATCTTAATAATCTGAAAATTAATTAAGACATTTTTAGGTAATGTTTAGTTCAAAGGAATGAAACCTCTCTGGAATATAGCCAGAAACTCTAGAAAAAAATCATGCTAAAACTTATGGCAAACAGCACAAGGCACATCCAGATAAAAATTTATAACTATAACTTCAGTATTAAAGAACATAATAAAACAAAAGAATATAATGAAAAATACAATAAAATATAAAAAGCTAGAACTTAAAGTTATAAAAGTGTAATCCATTAAATGGATTTAAATGACAGGAAAAATAGAGAAATATTTTCTTAAACAAATACTTAGAAAATAATTGCAAAATAGAGACATTTCCCATAAGGCAAAAAGAGTACAAAACCATGTAAAATAATATAGATAAGGAGACAGAATCATAAGCAAAGAAAAAATTAGAAAAAATTTAAAAGGCTGTCACCTGAAACATTATTGGAATGCACTTGAAAATTGAGAGGAAATAAATGATATTCTAGCAAAAAGCATGTTTTCAAATTTTGTTTAAGACAGGAAAGAAAACTTTAGAACACTATTACCTGAGGAGAGATTGAAAAAATGAATACATTATATATCCCCCTAAAAGGGGTAAGGGCACGATCATCACAACTGAGCTGTTATTTACTTTTAAAAATGTACAATTCTAATTTTATTGACACTATTCTTTTCTATAAAAACATAAATTTCCCTAATTTGTATTACTAATCTTTTGTAAATGAAACCTCAACTATTTTAAGGTAGTACTTTTGAAAAATGAACTGTTCTTTCATTTTGTTTAGAATTACATATGCAAAAATTCTTTTAAAATATTATGACATCTCTAAATAGCATCATGTATGTTTAACATACCAACAGTATATCATTATAATTTTCACACAATAGAATAAATTGAAGTTGTTCTAAGAATTCCTTTTTCTGGAATTGTGTCAACAAAATTCATTAGATTAATACATTGAAAGTGACAAATTATGATTTTAAAATTAAGTGTTAAAATTTGATGAACCTTGTGGTCTTATTCTAAAGTAAGTTCTAAGTAAAACAAGAATCAAATGAAAATCTGTAAACTTATCAAAACAGTATTTAAAAATTAATGCCAAATAGTATAAATGGTAAAAGAATAGTTATATTGTCCTTCCTATCATTATTCAACTAGTCTTTCTAAGAAGTATAAAAACAAAAATGAAATATTACATAGGGAAAATATAGAAAAAGAAGTTTAAAAACCCTACTTTTCTTGATGACTCTATATAACAAAGATTTCCACTTTCTTTACCTGAAGAGAACTACTGAAGTTAATGAGACTTCAGTATGGTGCTAGAGGATAATTATAGCATTACAGATGTCTAGGTTTCCTAAAATCCATTCTCTTTTTCTTCTGTATGAGCAGAACAGTAACTGGATGTGCATTTACTCGGTGACATTGTATATCCCAGTATCCTGTCTGCTACAGGATAAGTAGGAACCAATTCCCTTCAATGAGATGTGAAAAGAACTAACATTTCTCAGTTTCCTTCTTGTCAAATAAAACCCCATGAAATTTCTTTCGTGTATTTTTTCTGTTACTCCATACTGGATGGGTAAATACCATAGTAAACATGACACCGAATGTCAAAAATAGTGGAGGTGTCTTCTCTTGTGTTCTTGAGTGGCCGTATGAGGAGGAGCCCTCGCCAATTTGGAGCACACATCCTAAACAATTGTCAGAGAGAAAAAAACACTCATAATTCTTTTGAGTCATTATATTTTAAAAATTTATTATAAAAGTTTTATATATCTGAATGATAGTGCTACTAAATCAATGTTTCTCTTAGTATTAACTATCTAGAAATATAATAATAGAATTAAAACTATATGATAATAAGGAGTAAATTTAACAAGAAAAGCATGAAGTCATTCAAAACTAAACTATAGAATCTTACGGAGGAGTTTAAATCATGATCTGAACAAATGAGTGTGTGGTTCTTTGATGAGAGGATAATTTCTTAAAATACAAATCCTAAAAAATTGATGTATAAACAGAATGTAGTTCCATTTAAGTCTCTAATGAAATTTATTTCTTTTTTCCTGGAGGAGAAAGGGGATAGATTAATTATCTTAAAGAACAATGTCTAAGATTAAAAACAAAATAAGAAGAAAATAATAAAGAAAGAAATGAATGTTTTTGCTAGGCATTGAATATATTGAGGTGTTGACATAAGAAATCAACCAAAAGATCAGTAGAATTAAATAGCAAGTCCAGAAATAGATCCAAGAATTTCACATACGTAAATTGTTTTTTCACATCAATATTGAAAGGATAGTTGATACAGCCAATGTGGCTGAACATTCAGAAGAAAAGTCAGGTCCCTATCACATAGCATGTATAATCAGGGACTCCAGATGAAACAAAGCCTTAAATGTTAAAAATAAAATCTTTGAAAGAGGCCTGAATGATAAATTCAGTTGGGGTGGGAGAGGTCTACATGACTGAGACAGGATTCAAAAGTTAGAAGTCATTGTTATATTTGATTATATTCTGTATTGAAATACATGAAACAAAGTTAATAAACAACTGAGTTAGAAAGTTATGTAATGCAAAGACTGACAAAATTCGATTTCTGTAGTATACAAAGAAATTTTGCCTACTCATGAAAAAATCAACAAAAAAACCAATACCAGAAAATAATAAGCAAAATATAGGAAGAAAATTCACCAGTGCTGGTGGAAGTAGGAAGACAGGTTATTCTCCAAAATTGCTAACAGAGTATAATTTTTTTCAATATAATTTGAAAAACATCTGGCAAAATCTCAGGTTAAAAATACCAGTTTATGCAGTATTCACATTATTGGGAATGTTTGAAAAATAAGAACACTAATACCCAAGAGTAGATGAATAAGCACACTCCATACAACTCTGTTTTTGAACAGGAAAGATTATTGTAAGTGGTAAAGATTGCCAGCCATTGAATCAGTGGCTCAAAATTTAGATTCTTTTTCAGGGATGGGACTCTGCAAACCACACGTTATTTTGTTGTTTCAGTTCTGTGGAACCCCATCTCCAAAATTTCCAATTTATTTCTTTTGTACTCTCCGAGATAGAGAACAAGGTTGCTTCCTCCAGTGCCTACATTTGCATCTTGACTTTTTTGCTTTGTTTTGTTTTACATAGTTAATGATCTTTTATAGCCATGTAGTAAATCTTTATATTAAATTCTCATATTAAAAGGTGTTGCTCCTCTCTCCAGACTAATACATCAAACAATGCTCATTGACAGAAACACAGTTAAATAATTTGTAGTAGAGCCAGATCTTGCAATATGTAGTTTTGAAAAAAGAACAAATTGGGTCTCTACCATTTTATCTAAAGGGATTTCTACAAAGCAATACTGGGTATGAAAAGTAAAATGAGATGTAAAACAATGAGGCATAGCATATTTTTGTGTGAAATGTACAAGGACAAAAGCCAGAACCTTCGTATTTGTATGTTCTTGTTAGTGCGTACTCATACATTTGTATATGACTATATGAACATGGAAAATCCATAGGAGAGTATGTGGAAAGCCTGTTTGCATGAGTTGGTGGACAAGTTGATGAGGCGGATAGAGGGAAGTTCAAAGAAAGGGGAAAGAAGAGGAAGAGATAAGGGAGAAAATCCTTAAAAGAAAGAGAGCATGTTGGGGCTCTCTTTATGTTAAATTATGTAAGAGCGTGATGTGCATATAGGAAATATGTAATATGGCATTATACCTTTCTCTATTGGCAAGTGGTAACGTTCATAATATATTATTAACAAAAGGTTAGAGAAAAATGTGTTGAGGGTAAATGCTTTTTTAAAAACTAACAAATAAACAGAATTCCTGCATTATGTTTATGTCTTTATAGATACATGTTCGAGGAGAAATATGCCTATTCAATTTTGGCTGTTAACCTAGCAACCTATTCCCAAGGGTGGCCCTCAGTGCTTTCATTCCTGAGTAGAACTGAAGGGAACAGCCAAACTGGTAGGCACATTCTAGCTTTTTCTGTCAATATCTTTACATGTATAGTTTTAGTATTTTGAATTGGTGATATTTTTTAAATAAAACGTCAAATTAAGAAAATTAAAGGAACAATGACAAATTCAGTCTTATTCATTAAAAAGTAGTTGTCATAAAGTTGTGTGTGTGTGTGTGTGTGTGTGTGTGTGAGTGTGTGTGTGTCTAACCAAAAAGATCTGGGGGAAACATTTAATGTTTATCTTCCCCCAAACAGTATAGTCCTGGGAATACAACGCCACTGAATTTCTTATCTAATCAAGTGGAATTTGTGGAGGAAACACACAGGAATCATAGTTACCATACTTTGACTAGAACTGCAGATTCACAGCTTACCATAGCAAGCCATGAGCTCCTAAGAAAATCATGTACCTTTTCTGAACTTCGCTGCCTGTATTTGCATAATGATCATAAAAAATATTTGTATATCTACCTGACAGAATTTCTCCTGATGCAAATGTGATAGACCTTACAAACCTTTACTAGGATTATAATTAATTATGTGTTATTATTATTACATTTACTATTAAATTTTTATAGCATAGAATGTCTGAAAATATTTACTTGGAAACAAATGCTACCATCTCCTACATACTACATTTAAGAGGAAAGCTTGCTAATCTGTTTCTCTAACTTAACCATCAATATGTATCTAAAGTCTGGCAATTGAGACTGCTCCAATATTTGAGATTTCCCTAAAGGTAAGTCTCTTCCCTTGAAAAGTGTCAACCATACAAAGACCATCCTATAAAATGAAGTCAGACATCACAATAAACTTTCTAAATTTCAATATAGAAATATTATGTTGTTACTCATTCAATAACTATAATCATGAATAAAAATTATATTTGCATTTGGGGAGTCTAAAAATTTGTGTTGGCTAAGAAATAATATAAAAATCTCTGACAGAGACCTTTGTCCTTAAAAAATATTCAAAAATATGCCCTTGTATTATATATTGCTGAAAGAATCACTGTCGACTGATAAATGACATGGCATTCTGAGTAAGTTAGCAATGTGATTGCTAGCATGAGAGCAAAGCAAATTTTTGTTGTTATTGCTTTTAAAAATTTAAATTTTGCACATTTCAGTACTGAAAATGTTTCAAACAAGCCTTATTTGTGTGGAGAGAAAAGGAATATGGTAAAATGATCACAGTTAATTGTCAGAACACTGAGGAAAAGAACTGAGTGTTCAATTTGCATCTCTTTATAGGCACAGAAAGTAGGGATAATGGTTGCTAAAATGCAGAAGGTGATGATTTCACTTCAACTGTTTGTGTGAAAAGGTGATTACTATCTTTTTAAAAAACAATATTTAAAATCAAGTCATCATACATACAAGCATAAGTGTACAATCTGTTGAACATTTATAAAGAATGATTTATGAGCAGTTTTAATTTTGCCCAAAATTTTGTTTTATAAGACTAGATCACATTAAACAAGAAGCTTGCTAACAAAGCTTATGGCTTTTCTTATTGATTCATAAATAAATTCAGTCTTTTTTTTTGGCTGTATACAATCTCTCAATAGTTATCTTGCTTAAAAGCACCCAAATAAAAATTTACCATTGATTTCCTTTTTGTAACAGTTTTCATTTTCCAAAATATATATATAAAGAGCTACTCTTTAATAATTAATTTACTTTTGCCTATAAGTGCTTACATTTTATTGTTATATTCTATAGTTTTTCTGTCCAGGAACTGTAAAGTTTCAAAGATCCATATTTGCTTCAAGGTCAAATAGTATTCATAGGTGTGCTAGAAACCTCTCATTTGTTCCATTCTTTTCCCTAATGCTGTACACCTGGGAGCCACAGCTGAATGGATCTGAGTCCAGGCTGCTTGGTACCTGGCTTCCAGTTCTACTGTAGCAATGCAGAACTCCAGCAGGAGACTGTAAGAGCAGGAGGTAAGATTAGAGTAATTATCCACTCTTTAAGGTATCACTATGGGTTTTTGACTTTCTCACTTGGAGGTTTCAGCATCTATCAGACACTCTCCTGCATCTTGGAAATGCCATTTTGGCTGTGTGTTCAAGACTAATGACAGTTATCTCCTGCTGTTGCTACCCAAAGGATGGGGAGCTTTCCCTTGAATTTTCTCTATACTTTGCTCACACCTACTATAAATCAACTACTAAGCCTTCCCTAATTATACAGTTTGGAAGTGTCACTTGTTACTTTCTAGACCCTGATAGAAAAAAGTACAAAAATCTTTTTTTCTTCATGTGTAGCTTTATTATTATTACAACTATTTTTTCTTTGCTATTTTTTAATCAAGTTAATACCTTAGAAGTTTACTCTGAGGGTATGGTCATATTTTATCAACTACCATCTGCATCTAATGAAAATCTATCAAGTAGCTTTCAAATTATTTTTTGTATAAGAATTATATTTTTTCCCATAGGTTTAATTCAAGATTGGAGAAATATTTGTAAAACAGCACACAATGGCTTTGATATGAGAAAATGGGAAGTTTATATTGATGACAAAGTAGAAAACATATCCATCATTTAGCGCTGTAAAATTTTAAATAGTAAACATTTTTTTTTTTGTTCAAATAAAAAGTGCATTTAGCCAAATTTCTGGTCTTGGCAATTCTCTGCTTGTGGAAGAGTCTCCCAGACGTGAGGTGTACAGACTTCAAGTGTTTTCTTCCGTTCGTGCTTGTAAGTCTTACTCGTGCTCCTCACTATTCTATTCAACTCATCTGCATCCTCCCTCCTGTCAATAATATCTAAAGAAATAAGATGAAACTTTATCCCTGGGTATAAAAGTTTTGCTTCTATAAAATATATGAGGTTACATATGAGATTCTCCTAACTGAACAAATAGACACAGCAACTTATTTATGGATCACAAATGGTTCCAGGTGAGCTAAGACTGCGTCCATTTGTGACCTCACCTTCACTGCCATTTTACTTACGTTCATTTTTTGTTATTGTTGTTGCAGTCTCTTATTATATTGCAATAGCAATATGGAGCTGTAAATCTCTCTCAGTCTCCCTCTCTCTCTCCCTCTCTCTCTCCCTTCCTGTTTCTCTCCCTCCCTCCCTCATTTTTTGTTAGTGCTGAGATAGAGCCCAGAAGGAGGCATGTGCTAAGCAAACACATGTGCTAAGCAAACACATGTAACCACTGAGTCACACCTCACAGCTGGGATCACAAATCTTAAAGCAAAATCTCATGAAATCATGTAGAAATATAGCCTGAAATTCAATCTGAGTTTGCATGAATGCAAATCTCATGCATACATGAAAAGAAAAGTCACAGTTGGATAGCTTTTAAATTATTAATCAATCCTATCATAGCTACAGCAATTTTGATATATCTCTTTTATCTTTTTTTTTCTTTCCATTGCCATGGAGTATTCCCTTTTGAAGCCACTCTTAAAGATTAACATATTTTAATACACATTTTAGACAAGACTTTTATTATCCATTATTATTATTACATTAATTATTAGACAGCTGACGGAGGTTCAGAAAATGAGTGACTGTTTAGTTGCCCAAAGGTATATCAAATTTAATCTTTTCACATATCCTTTCTTTTAGATAACCAGGAGGAAAGGTGTAGCCATGGCACCGGAGAGTTATATAATGTAGTTTTATAAATAATCAATAGCACATTTTCCACGATGCCTGGGTTTAAATTCTAACTCCACCTCTGGTAGTGTGATCTCAGGCAAGTTACATATCTTCTCACAGATCCCATGTGTGCGTCTGTGGACTGTGATAACAAGGCAACCACCTCAACTTTGCTGTGAAAATTAAATAAGAAAATAAGGAAAATGTTTTTTGGGTGGAAAATAATGGGCCAAACAAATGGTCTTATAATTAATTTCATATTTTATGTGAACTCTAAATCTTAATGATAGCCTGTGTGTCATTACACTAGAGGAAGAATGTGTGAAAACAATTCTTAAAATTTTGAAAAAAATTGTTTTCAGAACTATAATATGAATAATTTCTTCACAGATTGCCCCTTCGAGTCTCTCTGATGGATCACAGGAGAGGAGCACGCCCCTGGCTTTGATAGGACAAAGTCAGTGTGGCCCAGGACCTTGCTTCCTCTTGTCTGAAAGGTGCAACCCCTACACTCAGTGAGCACTGGCCACTTCTAGGGAATTCTAGGTTGGAAGCATGCAAAGGACTGCTCTGAGGAAACACATACATCTTAAAGAAGTGGTGATAACTGATCTTGCAGCCTACCAAGTGAGATTTTTACACTGGGCATCGTACTATTAAGAAACAAGCAGGGGAATGAATTTGCATTCAAATAAACCTGGTCCAAATTTTAGACCAGTCCACTACTTGAAGTTGTGTACCCTTGAACCAATGATGTAACTTTTCAGTGTTTCATGTCACACTTTTATTCGATGTATTTTTATTGATCAGAAGTGCTTTAAGGACAAAGGTTAGTGAGGTATCTGGCACATGTTTCAAGAGAATTAGCTATAAGAGGTGGCCGGAAAATGAAAGATTTTAGCTGATCAAGTCTAATGAGCTCTCCAATTCTTCACGACACATAAAATCCAACCCAAATATTATAAGTAAATTGTAAGTAAAAGTGCTATGTTTGCTCTGCAAGCTGAGTCTTTTAAGAAGTCCTGAGACCCCAATCTTAACCATATTCCCGCCCGTGAATTCCATTTAGATAAAAGTCTTTAAGACTTGCTGTGCAGACGTAGCTGTTACTGGAGATAAAACTAGTTTTTGTTAAGTTTACATGTATTATTTTTCTATCTTCATTTGATAAAGTGTTTCTCAAGGTAAAGGACTACGTTTCTGCTAAATTTTTATTCTTCTTAAACCCAACACAATGTCTTCATGAAATATCACAAATATTTAATAAATTAAAAAGAACTATTTAATAAGTGTATTTGCTTTAGATATTGACATAAACTTTTTTGAAAATTATAGAAAGTAAGTACTTGTATATGCTGGTAATTTATATTCTATTTCATTTATGAATAATAATAATAATATACTTTTTATGGTACTTATAATAAAAATGTAAAAATCTGTACCTGTTTGTAAAATGTGTTTAAATTGTAAAGTTGAAAATATTAAGCAATACTGGATTAATTTGAGTAACAATTTACTGTATTTTGGATTTTATATATAATTGTATTCTGTGCTACTATGTCTACGTTAGTCATGTCCCCATCCACAAAGTTATTGTTTTTTATATTAAAGCTTCATTAGTATTATAAAGAGAAGCTATGATTTGAACTGCCCAGATGCAAAAATTAGAAACAGTTGAACTTCAATTTCAGTAAAAATCACTGAGGTCCAACACATGCACCTATGTGAACAAAATGAATGAGAATTACTATTTATTAAAGTTATTTGAATTTGTCATAATAGAAATAATCTCCAGGGATAACATGGAATAAGAGCTAGCATATCTGCCAAAAGTGCTCTACTTCAATATCAGAAGTTCAAAGACATTAAGATGTTTGATTATTAATACATTTTAAAGAATTAAGGACTTGTCAACTAATGCTTTATTGAATGAATAAAAATCAACATTTCCTAGGTCCCCAGTTATAACAAAATAGTTTAGGGTACAAAAAATTTAATTTCAAAAATTTTGACAAATAGTAAAAAAAACCTAAATTACAGAAATTTCATTATGACCAAAACATGGATATGTGCTATCATTAAATTGGGGGGGGGTCAAAATAAAGCTGTGTTAGTAAATTATTATTTATCAACAGGAAGATTTATGTGCTTATGTAACCAACTTTTTGGTTGTCTTTAAAGAGGAATAAAATCGAACTTTTATGATGGTTCTTTAATTGGCAAAAGATTTTAAGGGACCTCTCAAGTTTGGAAAATATGACTCATTTTCCTTAAAGAATAAAAACAAAAAATCAAGCATTCAATATATAAAATTATCAGTCTTAAATTCTTATATTTAATTTGTTTCAGAGTACCAGATGCACAACTTTATAATGTTTATTTGTACAGAGTAATTTATGTATTACCTTTTTGGGTAATGTGTCATTTTTTACGGTCTTTCAGACAATAGCATTGACTAGTCCAAGATGGTAATGTTAAACAGAATTAAATTACAATCAAATTAGGATCAAGCAAACTGTAAGCTATACGAATCCATTATTTCTACATAATTGCAAGCAGAGACTTAACTTATAAACCCGTAGAGGGCATTAATCATGTTAAAGGATTATGATGTTCCTTTCACACAGGAGTCCAAGGGATATGCTGATCCTTTTCTTTTTTCAATGGTGTGAATGCCTTCCAAGAAAGCATCTCCAAGCCCATGGTTGGTGCTTTGAGAATTCGTGCACTCATCACCCCGGGGCAGCTGATGGTGGAGGATGTTCACAGCAAAAGGGAATCACTAATAATCAAGAAGCACACAGAACTGCTAGGTTTGAGTTGATAGTTAAACAGCAAACTGGATCCACAAACTGTCACAGATCTAGAGTGATTATATTCAGAGTCATTCCAAATGGGCAAATTAGCACATCTTTTCATAGAGGTAAATGGCCACATAAAATTAAGTTTTTCAGTTACTAGTGTATGGTCATGTATCATGTCACTAGAAAATTGAAATCTTCTAGAGTGATACAATATTTATTTATTTTAATAGGAATTTTGTGTATCGAGCATTTAAAAAAGAGCGATAAAAGTTGTGGCACAAAACCAGAAAATACAGGCAAAAAAAGGACAATACAAGACAGTGAGCAATAAAAATCTAAATAACAGAAAATACATTTTCCATTCATCACTGCTTAAAAATTAACTTCACAATAAGTCCCTTAACTTGTATAATCTGTGGTTGTAATACAGTATAGAAGAGTACACAGAGGCATAGAATTTCAAGTCAAAAATCCCCAAACATAAGGTATAGCTTTATTATTTGTTCATTAACTCTTCAATCTTGGTGAACTTATTTCACATCTCTGTACCTATTTCTGCAATTGCAATAGGTGAATAAAAATTGTACTTATCATTAAATGCCTTTTATGGAAGAATTAAATTATGTAGATTTTTCAGCATCACATATCTGTATTTTCATTATATACCTTATATACATGAAACAACCATGTTTGAGATGACGTTTTTATTTTTCTTCCTTTCTAGTAATCTTTTAGGAATGTAATATTTTTTAAATTGAGAATAAATTTAAGTTCTTATTTGTATTTTTCATACCTTTTATTTTTAAGTAGTCTACATTGGGGAGAGTTTTAGACTCACAAAAATTAAGCAGAAGGCATAGAGATTTCCCTGTAACCCCACACATAAACACTACTATCCTCCTCCTTATTATCAAAATCCTGCACCATTTGTCATAGCTGAAAAACGCATAGTGACATACCATTATCATTCAAAATCCAAAGATTATGTTATGGTTCCTTTATGACAGTATACATTCTATGCATTTATGTAAATGTATGATGTATATCTACCATTTAGTATCATAAAGAATAATTTCATTTCCCCAGAATCTCCTGTGCTGTACTGATTCATCTCTCCTTCACTCCAGCCCTTGGCAACCACTACTTTATTTTTTTAAAGTGTGTGCATAGGTTTGCCTTTCCAGAATGTCATGTATTTAGATTTATAGAACATATATATTTTTTCTGTTAGACTTCTTCCATTTAGGAATAGGCATTGAAATTTCCTCTGTATCTATTTATGACTTCATTACTCATTTTATAGGTACAAAATAATATTCCAGACTCTGGTTTCATTAGTTTATTTATCCATTCACCAACTGAAGGATATTTAAGCTGTTTCCAAGTTTTGTAAATTGTGACTAAATCTACATAAATATCACGCCGGTTTTTCCTCTCAGTACTGGGGATTGAACCCACGGCCTTCACACTGAGCTGCATACCCAATTTTCTGACCCTTTTTTTTTAAAGAAATGGTCTCTGTAAGCCACCAAGTTGCTCTGGCTGGCTTAAATTTGTGATCCTTCTGCCTCAGTCTCCCAGAGTACTGGGATTGCAGCCATGGGCCACCATGCCCAGCTTATGAAAGTTTTCATTTAGGACACACAAATTTTCCACTCATTTGGGTAAATACTAGGAAGCATAATTACTAGTTCATAGGTAAAAATAATTTATGTGTCTTTAAAGCTACCAAGTTATCTCCTAAAGGAGCCAGGCCATTTTGCATTTCCATTGGCAATGAATGTGAGTGACTGTGTTTTTGTTTTGTTTTGTTTTGTTTTTATACCAGGGATCAAACTCACAACATCGCACTTGCCAGACAAGTGCTTACACCACTGAGTTAAATCCCCAGTGTGAGTGTGTTCTTTCTCCAGCCCTAGATTTATACCTATACCAGCCTACACAAGTCTATATCCACATAAACCAGTGTTTCAACAAACTGGAAAAAAACATAAGAAGTAGATGCACTTTTGGGTGCGTAAAAACAACCAATAAAACATGGAAAACTGATTCAGGGCAATAATAAGTAAAAACTTGAATCAGTAATAAAACATCCACCACACAGATAAATTTAGGACTCAAAGATTTTACAGCTGAATTCTAGTAATCACTTAATGAACTCCAGTTCTCTCCTAATTTCTGATTTTTTTTTTCAGCACCAGGGATTGAACTCACAACCTCACACCTGCCAGGGCAGACACTTAAGCCACTGAGCCAAACTCCCAGCCCTGGTTTTTTGAGGCAGGGTTGCACTATGTAGCTCAGGCCAGCCTTGCGCTTGCGTTGTAGCCCAAGCCAGCCTCGAACTCACAACACTCCTCCTACCTCAGCCTCCCGAGTGCTGGGATTAAAGGCATGCACCACTACACCCGGCTCTGATTTCTGATTTTCTAAAAAAATAAAAGATGAAGGCTTTCTTTCAAATTTATCCAGGGAGGCCAGCCACATTCTGATAGTAAAACCAGACAAGGATACATACACACACACACACACACACACACACAAGAAAAGTTAGAACAGAAGAAATGAAAACAGACAGAAGAAAAGAGAGCAAATTTATAAACCAATATCAATATCCTGGTGAACACTGATGCAAATATTCTTACACAAAAGAAAAGTTAGAACAGAAGAAATGAAAACAGACAAAAGAAAAGAAAGAGAGCAAATTTATAAACCAATATCAATATCCTGGTGAACATTGATGCAAATATTCTTAAATACTAGCAAGTGGAATCCAACAGCACATTGAAGAGATTATGTTCCATGCTTGAGTGGGATTCATTCAAGGGATGCAAGAATGATTTAGCACCCACAAATCAATACATATGATGTACTACATCCAAATAAATCAAAAACAAAATCCATATGATCATCTTACTAGATATGGAAAAGACATCAAATAAAATTTAACATCTCTTCATGATAAATACTCTGAACAAACTGGGTATGAAAGAAACATACCTCTATAGTCTAAAGGCTGTATATAACAAGCCCACAGATAACATCAAAGTAAATGAGGGAAAACTAAATATTTTCTCTTTAAGGTTTAGGAAAAGATTCAGATGTTTTTAGGTGTTTACACTGCTTTTATTCAGCATAAGACTGGGGATCCTAGCCAGAGACATCAGAAAAGAGAAAGAAGGGCATTCAAATTAGAAATGAGGAATTAACTTGTCACTGGCCACAGAGGAGAAGATCTTATATGGGGCAATCTCCAGCCTACGCCAAAACCGATTAGAAATAATGAATGAATTCAATAAAGTTTCATGATGTAAAATCAACAAATGAAAATCAGTAGCATTTATATACTTTCATTGGGAAAAGGACATTAATAAAGCAATTCCATTTATAACAGCCACAGAGAATCCTAGTAATAAAGTTAACTAAAACAGTGAGTAATATCTATAATGAAACCCATAAGTTATTCATGAAAAATTAAAGAGGACTCAAAAATACAGAAGGATATTTTATGTCCATGAACCAAAAGGACCAATATTTTAAAAATTTCCATGCTGCCCAGAACAATATGTAGACTCATTTCTATCTCTCTTTAAATGCCTATCATGGAACTAACAAAAGCATTCTTAAAATTTGTACAGGGCTAAAAATACATACAAACACCATAAACAATCTTGAGCAAAAATGAAGGCAACAGACCTTGCATGACTTGACTTCAAAATGCGGTAGTACAAAGCTACAGGAATAAAAAATAGACACATGGACCATTGTGACAGAATATGCAACTTAGAAATAAACTTATACTTCTTTAGCCCATAATCTTCCACAAAGATGCTGGGAAATATTCTTCTGGGAAAGAACAGTCTCTTCAATAAATGATGCTTGCCTAATTGAATATCTATCTACTTGCTGAAGAATGGAATAAGATCCTTCTCTCTCAGAGAAAAACAAAAACTCAACATAGACTAGAGATGTGAATGTATACTGCACACTAAGAAATTACCAGAAGAAAAAATAAAGAAAATGTTTTAGGACATTGGAATGAACAAGGATTTTTTTTTTTGAAGATCCCCAAACCCTAGGAAATAAAAGCAAAAATAAGCAAATGGATTACCTCAAACAAAACTACATAGCAAAGGAAGCAATTAGTAAAGTAAAGAGACAACCTACAGAATGGAAGAAAATACTTGCAAATTATGCACCTGATAAACAGTTAATATGTAGAACATGTAAGGACCTCAAAACAACTCAATATGCAAAATATTTGAAAATATAAATATTCCTGTTTAAAATAAACAATAGACCAAAGCAGACATTCACCAAAATAAGATACGAAAATGACTAACACATATATGAAGAAATGCTCAGTGTCATTAATTTCAGAGAAATGTAAATCAAAGCCACAATGATACACCACACTCCAGTAAGAATGGTTACTATCAAGAAGACAATAGGTAACAAATCCTGCCCAGGATGTGGAGAAAAGACAACTCTTGTCCACTATGGGTGGAATGTAAATAAGCCCAGCCATTATGGAAAAACATGGGGTTTCTAAAAATCTTAAAACCAGAGCTACCATGTGATCCAGCAATTCCACTAATAGGTAGATAGCCAAACGAAATGTAGTCAGCATATTGAAGAGATATCTGTACTCTTGTGTTACTGCAGCAGTAATCACAGCAGCCAAAGCCAAGAAATAATCTGTGTCTATGTCCATTAATTGAAGAATGGACAAAGAAAATGTTGTACATACACAGTATACCAATGGGACACTATTCAGCCACAAAAAGGATGTGATCCTGTCGTTTGTGGCACTGTGGTTAAATGTGGAAAATATTGTGCCAAGTGAAATAAACCAGGCAAAGAAATGCAAATATCATACGATCTCAGTCCTATATGGATTACCAACAATTGATCTTATAGAAGTCGAGAGTAGAATAGTTTTTATCAGAGACCAGAGAGAGTAGGAAAGAAGGATTGGAAAAGATTGGCTAATGGGTGCTGTTACAGTTAGACAGGAACAAGAAGATTGAGAAGATAGATAATACTACAAGATGCATATATGAATGGAAGCTTCATGTGAAACTTTATAAATATGCTCAACTATATGTAGCAATTAAATCATAATACTAAGAGAAAAATTTAACCTGTGCAAATATTTGAACAGTCTACACAAAAGAAGACAACGGATGCCAAATATTCACATGCAAATTTGCTTGACATCAGGGAAATGCAAATTTGAACCAGAGTGAGCTTCACTACAAACCCATTAGGATGACCGAACAAAAAAATTCTGACCGCTGCAAGTGTTGGCAAGATATGGAGAAAGAGGAGATCTCAAACACTGTTGGGTGGAATATATAAAAGTACAATCACTTTGGAAAAACGTTGGGCAAATTTATAAGATGTTAAATGCACATCTACCATGGGACTCGGTCATTCTACGCTTAGATATGCACCCAAAAGAAAATTAAAAATATATTCCGATAGATATGTATAAAATTTCACAGGATCCTTCTTTCTCATAATAAAACAGGAAAAAGGTCCTTCAGCAAGCGAGGGGCTAAGCAAACTGGGAAACAGGTACACAGTGGACTCCTAGGAATACAAAACAATTAACTGTGAATATATACAATAATTCTCAAAATAATACATGTTGAATAAAGCTACACCAAAAATGAGTACACATTGGAATATACTTCGTAAGCCAATTTTAGAATGGCATTCTAATGCTAGGGTGTGAAGGCTGCAGTGGTGGAAAGCAGATTAGTAAGAGAGAAAGGTGGTAGCCTTGGCAGGGTGGAGGAATTATGTAGGAACATGAGGGTCTCTTGGGGGAAGGATATGTGTGTTACATTTACAGGAGTAATAGTTTCACAACTGTATCAATAGGTCAAAATTTTAACATATTCTACTTTGTAAACACTTTAAAATTGCAGTATGTTAATTACTCCTTGATAAATTTGTAAAAATAAAACAGATCACATCATTCTTCTGCCTAAAAGCTCTCTAGTTATTTCCCATTAGTTTTGGAATAAACTTTAAAGTTCCTACTATGATTTAAGTGGATGTACATGGTCTGACCCACAGCTATGTTTCATATTCTGTTTATAATCATTCTTTCACCATTACCTCCATCTGTCTCTCTTCTGTCACTGAATATGTCCAGTATATTCCTGAGGAAGAGAACTCACTGTTCTCTCAATTTCATGAACCTTCTCTACAAATAGTCACAATCTGTCTTCTTCATTCTCTTTCACTCTCTAGTCAAATGCCACAACCTCAAAGATAACGTCCCTGGCCACATTAACTACAAGAGACCTGATCAATGTGATACTCTCCATTCCATTGCCACAAGTCGCTTTACCTTCCTGGCTTTTTGAACTACCTGGTCTTTTAAAAAAACAATTGTTTGTTATTTATTATCTATTTCACCCATTAGAATGCGAGTTTTGTATTGGAATAAAGTTTGTATAGTGTTAAAATTCCATCATTTGAAACAATGTCGGATGTATTATTTACCCAATAAAAGTTAGTCAGTACATTAGTAATCTAGATAAATGCTAAATTCTTACTGTACACTATTGCATTGACACAGCTCTGTTACTTCTTTAAAAATTTCTTTCCTTTTTTTCTCTTCTTATGGTATGCTACAGTGTTAGATGTGTTAGGATTGGAAACTTTAAAAAATTCTAGATTCTGCTTCAGGCCAACTTTTCCTCAGATTCAAAGAATCATGCTGAAGCGAGCAGTGAAACTAAAGCATATAAAACATCATGCCTGAGAGACACAGGATAAGAAAACAAAGATTTTTCATTAAAAAAACTAAGAACTATAAAAAAGGAAATCACCAGTAGATGATGCTAAATTGTATCATATCTAATAAATACAAACACCAAAGCATGCACCAAACATGCTTTTATTCTTTTAGTCAGCAAATAGTTATTTTGCACCTTTATGAACCAGAAATTGTTTCTCACTAAAAATAAAGTGTTGCATAAAATATAACTTACTTTGTCCGTACTTTTTCAATACCCCATATCCTATTTAGTTATTTCTCTTACTACACAGAGGTGAAAGTTCTAATATATGTATGATGGCCCTAACACCCACACTGGCCCATGACATACAAACAAAAGAAAATTAGCGAGTCTGAAAGCAGAGCTGTGTCTAAGCTGCTTGTAACCACTTTCTTACAAGAAGCCAGAGCCACCTACATTCATAGAGCAAAGCTCCAGATTTGCAAGAAAGGTTTCATTTGTTTGCCAAGTCCTAAAGTAGAGTCCAGGAGTTTAGATGTCTTTTATTCAGATGACTCCTGTGGCTATGCTCATTGTTTTTTAGTCACCTCTTCAGCCCTATCTTCTTTCTTCAATTGCCCCTGGAAGGAACTGAACTTCCTGGGGTTCTAGATGTTGGATGTCTTGAACTTGGCAAGGGACAAGGTTATATGCTTATCTGAATTCAGCAGGCTGGTCAGCCCTGTAAACTCCAGTGTTACAGAACATATTTAATTCTGATCCTCGTTGCTGCAGAAAGGACTGATTGAGACCTGAATCTGTCTTCAAATTGGCCCAAATTGGAAAAGTAAATGGAAAAATGTTGATGATATATTTTAATAGGATGTCAGGCCCCAGAAACAAATGTCAGCCTTTCTCAGTCAGTAGCAGACATTTCCACCGGAGCACCAACGCATTCTCTGTAACCACTTAAACAACTTGTGTGTGCAGTAGTTTAAAGCTAGATAAGTATGGGCAGGAGATTCAATTTCACTTGTGCTTCATAAAATAACAAGCTATATTTAGCATCCGGAAGCTTTTGCATGAATCTCTCTATTATTATTATTGCCTTTTATGTACATGAGAGTTTACATTTGTATATAATAAAAGCTTCTGCAAATTATGGAATAATATATTTTCAGCCTCCTGGTATGTTCATATTAGGCATCAAAACCTTCTTAGAATGGCTTTCAGTACTTAAGAATGGGCTATTTTTCTTACTTAAAATGATATTTCAAGGAACACTTCATGCCTGTGATCAGTACTCTGTCAAACAGAAATTCTCACAGATGCAAACCAGAACAATGTTTTAGTCTTCTGAACAGGATGTAAGCTATGTAGGAATATTTCATTGTCACAAAGACAAAAGACATGGATGAATAGATGACAAAAAATGCACCCACTGAATGTTCATACCTGAAGCATATTATAAACTACAAATAACTTCAAACAAAATAAATATTCAGATTCTCAGGCCCAGTAATGAACCTCTACCTTTTTCCTATCTGGTTTCTAATTGAAGTCCTGCTGCCTCTGATACAATCACAGATGGGGAAAAAAGGAGGGGAGGTATTCTAAAGTCCAAGGTTGAAATTTTATTTTATTTCATTTTAAGTTCCAGGAATTGAACTCAGGATTTTGTGCTTGACAGGCAAGCACTTGTGCCACTCAGCTATATCCCTGGCCCCCAAGGCTGAAATTTTAAAAGACGTTTTTCTTTTTGTTGAATTCTTTTCAATGTAGTACTATTCGTTCTATGGAAAAATACTAATTTATCATGGGACTCAACTCCAACACAATGCTTCATGAAATATAAGCTTGCAAGAAAAATATTTACTTGCTCCTATCTGTGAAATATCTCCCAACCCTTTGCAACATTTGGAATGGTGAAAATATTTTATATTCTCCCCCTGGGTGGCACATTATAGAGACTTTCATAGTGTTACCATAAAATCAGACTCTATCTTGTTGAAATACAAGGATGGATAAGTCATAATAGGACCATAGTTCAATGTCATCACTGAATAAACTATCACTCAATACAGAACATGAACGTTATGTGTGAGTAAATTGGGCATGATGAAAAAGATATCTTTACACTTGAAATTTATGTCAAAAAGAATGGCAAAATCATATGTGGGGTTAGGGTGTTTGAGCAGTAATTTTGAAGTACGTCATGTCCTTAATAAGAAAAATAATAAACTGAAATGTCATGAACTCAAAAATCCATTTTTAAAAGTTTTAAAGAACACTATTTGGTATTTAACAACCGAAATAGTATGAGATAATCATGTAAAATTCACTAACATGACATCCATAATAAGTTTCCAGAAGGAAATAATTTTCTCTTACAAAAGGTTTCCAGTTATTTTTAATCACCTAAACTTTTATGTACTGGTTTTCAGAGATAATCTGCACTTCATAATTTTTTGTTAAGATTAAGATGTGTTTATTTGCTTTAACACACAGCAATAATCAGCACTTTTAAACTATGAAATCTTATAGTAAAAAAATCTATTTTCTCATTATACATTTTATAATGGAGTCTAATTCTCTTTAATATGGTCTTGCACCTGTAAGTCTGAATAGATGAATGATGCCTAAAAAAAATAATGATAAATCGTGACTCACTTTTTCTTAGTGCAATCATCTTTTGTCATTTACTTAGCCGTATATAAACCACCTGATCTTGATGATTGTGCACCAGCTGAGTTTGAACTTTTGATGAAAACAGATGGTATCACACAAGCTACCCATGTCCCAGCTAACTCCCTCATCTCCCGCCAACTTACTGTGCTGCCCTATAAAATCCCTCAGTACCACGACATGCTTTGGTCCCAGTACAGGTCATGGTGCATATCACCCTTTTTAACCAAATACTTGTCATTATTACCACAGTTTCAGTTATGCAAACAGAAGAAACAATACTCATGGATCAGGGATAAGAACAAGCTATTACTGATAATAGCAGTAATAGCCACAGTATTAGTATTGTACTGGTTCTTCATGGCCAAATCCACTTTAGGCAATAGGATGAGAATCACAGATGTCTGTGCGTACATTTAGTGGGTTATGTAGATCAAGAAAACGCCTGAGTTTAGGAAATACAAATCAATTATAATGGACAATAATAACACTTGCCCTATAGTATAGAGGAAGAACTTTTTATTTCTCTCTTCCAATGTTCTTCAATAAATAAATTTGGTAAAGATGGTGGGGGCCACAAAGAGTGTCTGAATTATAAAGATGTGCATAAATGCAAGAGATTCGTAAGAGCTGTGTTTTGACATAATTACACCTTGATGTAATGTATTTCAGTTGTCTTCACTGAATAGGTGAAGAGTGGAATAAAGAGACTCTGAAGTAGGTAATTAACAAAAAGCTATCTACCTTGTTACTTGAAAGGATGCATGGTAGCAACCAGAGAAAAGGAGATGCCCGTGTTATCTGGTAGAAGGAAGAACACTTGCCATTTCTACATAACAGCATGTGTCAGTAAGGACCTCTTATTTTTTCTGCTTACTTCTTTCAAGTAGTTGTGAACTATATTCTCTGTTGTCTCTTTTGTGTATTTGTGTGTGTGTGTGTGTGTGTGTGTGTATGTCTGCATACAGACAGTTGGAGAAACAGATAGATAGATAGATAGATAGATAGATAGAGAGAGATTAATTGCCTTTAACATTGTTCATTTGTTTCCAAAGATGAACCCTAAATCTTCATTAATTTGTTGATTGTACAGCACATTATGGATAAAATGTTCACTAAAAGATTTTCATGAAAATTTAAAGTTGTACTCTTCACATTCACTGTGCATACTATAAGCATTTAAAAATTATTTTTTAAAATATAGGCACACTGGGGTCATGCCTGCAACGTTTTCACGTGTGCTTGACCAAAACTCATGAAGACCACTGGTTTAGGAAACTCTCTATGGTCAATCGTCTACTAAATCTACCAGCTAAACTGTGCTCTTCTATTGTGCTCACTTTCTCCTCCCCACTCTCTTTAGGCTTGCTCTGAACAATGAGTGAAGTCAAACAAACATGACAGTCAATTGACCAGTACTAAAAGAGATTAACTTTCTACACCAGGAAGATTAGGAACTGTCACCTTCCATGGGAAAGCTGAGACAAAGAAGACAAGCACTGCAATTTCAATTGCTCTAATTCCTTCATTCCCTGAAAAAGATTTCAGTTGTTTTAGATGGGATGCAGGGAGGAAAACAGCGAAGTATGGAAAGGAGAATTTGAGCAGTCATTATAATCTCTCTGACTGTATAAAATCATACGGCATGCTGGACAGTTGACTTATGTTATCCCATGCTACCCTCAAAACATCCAATTTTAAAAATTAGTACATTCAATGAAAGGACATCAGTAACTGAAGTACGTGGAATTTCTGAGTGCCGGGTGAGATACAGGAATCAGAGTTCATTCTTCTTGCTGAAGTCATCTTCTCTCACACCTAAGGGAAGAGGCTTGAAGACGCTATGGGAAGTTAGGTGAGAGCCATTGCTTCCTATGTTTCATGGCAAACAGGCAAGTGATGTGTGATTCTCTTCACCAAGAATTGTAATTATTTCAGAATACTTATTAAAAACATAAATTCTCACTCAGGGCTGCAGCACATGTCCAGAACCCAGCTACTCTGGCAGCTGAGGCAAGAGGAACATAAATTTGAGCAATTTAGAGAGACTCTGCCTCAGAAAAGACTGGGGATGTAGTTCAGCAATAGAACACTTGTCTAGCATGCACCAGACTCTGGATTCAATTCCCAGAACTAAATAGGTAATTTGTAGCTTATATGTTACTTACATGTGAGATATGTAGAGAGATAATGCAATGTATATAAATTTCCAGTACTGTAATGTCAAAGATTAAGAACATGTAGATCTAAGATCATATCTAGAAATCTATAATACAAATTATTTTCCAGGTGATTTTTGTCAGAAACCAGCTCTGGACCATTTCTTAGAGAATGTACATGTATATGGGACAAACCAATCACTTTAAAATTGGCAATAAGTTCTTAATATTGCTTAGAATTAGATTCTCTAGATGTTTGAAATTAGAAAATTAGCAAGTAAAGCATTAAAATATATCAAATTTTAATGTGGAGCTTGAAATTCTTCAGTTAATATAAGGAAACGTCCTTATTTATTGTAAAGGGACAATTTATTTTGTTTAGTAATGTAAATTAAGTATGTCTATAGTAAAGCATGAACCCTCAAATAATTATGTTTAATCTAAATACAGATGCTTACCGGACTTTTAAGTCTCACTTTTCTAGACTAGATCATTGAGACATCATACTGACCCTAGTGACTCTCTTTCTGGGCTTTAGAGACAACAAGATCATTCCACGGTGGTGGCAGTATGTCTGGTGGGAGTGTGGGTTTTCTGTGAGGGAAATGAATGCTCCATCTACAGTATAGTAGCAGGAACGATAGGGCCAGGTTTGGGCTCAGAGAAGCCATCAGTCTGGATGGGTGTTAAGGAAGGATTTGGCTTTGAATCCCAAGAAGAGAAAACAGGAGGACTCTAGCGAGACAGAAATTGGGCCCTGAAACCTCACAGCAGATTGAGGGAATTATAAGAGGTGCCCTCACCACTGGGCATGCTTTGGTCAGTGGACTCTAAGAAAAATGTGTAAATTTCACTTCAAATTTGTTTTTCTGTTTTCTACCTTGATAATACCTATTGCCCAGTTCTCAGAAGTATTTGTTCTAACCTAGGCTTTTGCTCTGCTTTTTAGAAACAAAGGCAAAGACCACTTTCTTCTTTTATGTTGAAGCAGACTGAGAACTTCAGCCTGGTCAGAGGTCAGCAGATGATCTCACTCCCGTGTCTTTCTCATGACTGTGCCCTACTACCTCATTATCCAAATGACATTTTAGGAATGTTTTTGGGACCATTAATGCAGGCATTAGCTCTCTGGGGATCCCTTATGAGAATTTCTCACTTTTTCTATAGTGCCTGGTGAGCAATTGCAATGTAGTGGGAGAAACAAATGGGAATAGTTTGGATTGGATAGTTCAGCTAGTAAAAATTCAGGACTAATAAAGTCAAGGTCAGAAGATCATTCTGTATGGTAGTCAAAGAGCAATTAACTGAGGGAGAGAAATACTGTTCCAAGGGCAGCGATTAAAGCTGCACCTTGGCCCATGACTGCTGCCATCCTGAAGCCCAGATGAGAGAAGAGGAACATTAAATCTGTCCATCAAAGGGCAAAATGACTCATTAATACCTGCGGGTGCCTCTAACAGACCCAAACAGGAGAGAAATAATTAAAGGCAGGGAAAGTGAAGGAGAAATAACAGAAAAGGATTAAAGAATCTGACATCTGTATTTGTGCAAGTGCAAAATGACAATTGATAAGACATGAAGGTTAGTAAGCACTGAGGGAAGAGTACTTTTGGAATTGCCAAATGCTACCAGTGTCATGAGAGATCAGTTATTACTCAGAATGGAGCACACCACAGATTCTATTCAGAAGATGGTATGTTGGTATCAACATCTTTGCCCAGGTCAGCCTTGTTGGAGGTTCAGCTTCAGTTACAAAGGAATTTTTGAAGGAAATGGTATTCAAGCAGCATTCAGAAGGCAAAAGTTAAATATGTGAACCAAAGGCAGACTCGTCTGTGTCTGTGTTTGTGTGTGTGTGACTACATTCAGATTCTATACAAGTTTTTGGAAAGACAATGGGAAGGGATACAATCATTTGAATCCAGCGTTTAGATCTTTAATGTAGACAGAGAAAGACTGAGTCAACAACTGATCTGCATGTATCAGCACCAGTTATTCTGGGAATATGAATCAGAAGGGTAATCTTCACCTAAAGATTTCTTATTTATATATGTGTAGTTTAGCTATTTTTAGTAATACTTCCTTTGCTAAGAGGTCACTGTGAAGAGTATACCCATGAAGTAGGTTCTATGGATGATAAATAATAATTTCATTCTCTGACTCTCTACATTACATAATAATTTATATTCATGACATGTAAATACCTAGTCACTGAAGGCTTCATGACTTAAGCAGACATCATGTTAAAATTATTCTATTATTTTGAATAAAAAATATATAAGAAATAGTTATCTTGCTTGCTTGCCTTTTTCTATTTATAAGAGTAGTTTTAAAATGCCTATTTCTGCAGAGCTTATCTACTTTTAACTATAGGAAAATGAAGCAGTGGCTTTAAACATTATCCTCAAATCTCAGTTTAGAAGGAATGTTGCAAAAAGAGGATGGAGGTGATGAATAATCTTAAATCTGGAAAGAAAAAATATCAGACATAAACTCTGGAATGTTGTGTAACACTGATCACTCACTAGCATTCCAAACAAAGATTAGAAAAGGATCTGATATAGCACTGTCCACTGCTTTTCCTCATTTCAGGCTTTCCACACTGGTCAAAGCTAAGCAGATGAGAACAAGGCTATTGTCAGAATTTCTAAGCATGTAAAAATTACTGTCAGGCTAAAGCAAATGAATGGGGCAGACAAATGAGATGACATTTGAGGTAAATGTAATGTTGAAGCTCTAAACACCACGCCTGATTCTTGTAAAGAGAATGTATGAAGAAACTGGGCTCTAATTATGTACACCTAAGTTGTTTCTCTGTTTAAGCAGATGAAATTACAGTAATGCATGGTAGAAACATGATACACCATGTTTCCCTGGGTAGTTCTACATAAATGGTTGTGTTGCTTAGACTTTAAAAAGGCAAAACAAATACACACCCAGAAGGTGGTAGGAAAATAGCCATTGGCACCACAATTTAGGATCTCAATTGTGTGGTAACACCTCATGGCTTCAGGTGCAGTTTTGATTAAGTGTATGCAGTAAATCACCTTAGTTTAGTGAGAAGTATTTCAAATCTAATTATTCCATAAAATATCAATCTAAATTTAGAAACTGACCCCTATATTCAAGTCAATTTCTATTTTATGAAAGGTGTTAGCTCAGTTTTCAAAGTGGCTGTACTTAAACCCAGTCACAGGGAACAGAGATTGGTTTATTACTGTGTGCATTTCTTATCACGATAAGAAGACTTCAAGGACACATACAGTGACTTTTCTCAACCCCTTATTGCGTTAGCAAACCACAGTCTTATTCATCGAGGAATGTCTCAGGGTGCAGTTTTCATATTTTATTTTCGTATTTTAGATATGGAGGTATAATACCAGTCCACATATGCCATAGATGACAGAAAAATAGCATGTTTTTTAGACTGCAATTTTTTCTACATAGTGAGTATTGCATCAGATCTCTGTTCAGGCAACAGAGTCAAAATCATATAGTAAAATGATCAATGAAAATTCGCAATTACTTAAACTCTAGCAAGTTGACTTTAGTAAAATGGAAATACCAAATTTTTAGCAAATATTATGTGAGAGTCAAAAGAACAAATACATCCAGAACAATGCCTGAAAGCAATATTTATAGAGCATTATTTTCCTTGATTGTGCTTTGTTTATACTATACTTGAAAGATGGAAGTGGAGTTATAAATTGGTCTGCTATATTTTTCTATCCTAAAAGTAAGCAATAATTGCTATATGTTCATGTGTCATTTCACAGAGTATTGATATAACCTATTAGCAAATCTTAAAAACCAATAAAATTAAACATATATTTGAGGTAGAAAAAATATTGACAGATTAAAGCAATAAAACTGGAGAGATAAAGAAAATACACAAATTATTAAAAGTGGTTCTTAAGTTCCCAAATGTTTTTCCTGTTAAATGGGGCTAACATTGTCTCTGAGCTCTTCAGGTAAAAATAAAGTGGAAAGAAAAATAAAATCAGTCCTGAATTATAGCTTATTTCTTTAAAAATCATGGCAATCTATGTCAGAAATAAAATTTTTATAATGCTTAGTTCTAAAATTGATGCCTGCTTTGCTTTCCTAGGAACATTTGCTGGACAATATACTGAGCTATATAGTCAAAAAGCACAGGAGATTTCTTAATGAGCTCACAGTGCTGCAGCAACACCTTGAAGGCATTCCACCCAGCAGGAGGATGTGCCAATTCCTGATAGCTCTTAAATAGCTTCAAGTGATTCTTCTTATCTCCTCACCTTTACCCCGTGAATAGTATATCTAATAAAAATTTTCAATCCTAAATTGTTCATCTCACTAACATACTTGAAAAAACTTCCAAGAGTCAATAATGGAAAAGCAAGAGTGCATCCTATATGAATGATACTCTCTCTTTTCTTTCAAGTAGTTTGGGACTTACTTTTCACCTTACAGAAGGGGAATTGTTGCAAAGTTTGAACAAATTCAGCAATACACATTCTCATTTTTAATAGACTATTTTTAGAGCTGTTTTAACTTACAGAAAAGTGGAGAGGAAGAAATAGAGATTTCTCATGTATCTCTTACTTCCACAGATGCATAGTCATCATCATGGTCAACCTACAACTGCATGGACATATGCTCTTCTGAAGACCACAGCTCACCCTTGGTCTTACACATTCCTTAGTTTGAACACACACATAATGACATGTACTTACCATTGTGGTATCATCCAGAAGATTTTCACTACCCTTAAAATCATCTGTATTTTGCTTTCTTTATTCTTCCCTCTCTCCCCTAATCTCTGGCAAACACTAAATTTTATTTATTTACTTATTTGTTTATTTTTGGTACCAGGGATCGAACTCATAACCTCGCACCTACCAGGCAGGGGCTTATGCCACTGAGCTAAATCCCCAACCCTATTTTTTGACACAGGGTCTCACTATGCAGTTCAGGCTAGCCTTGAACTCACTTTGTAGCCTAGGCTGGTCTCGAACGACCCTCCTACTGCAGTCTCCCGAGTGCTGGTATTAAAGGCATGAGCCACCATGCCTGGCTTACACACTAAATTTTAGTATGTTCATGGTTTTCACCTTTTCTTGAATACTATATACTTAGAATCAGTTCTGTAGCTTTTTCAGTAAGTTTCTTTAACATATGCATTTTAGGCTCCTTCATGTCTTTTCATAGCTTGATAGCTTATTGTTTTTAGCACTGAACAATATTTTCTTTTCTGATGTGCTACACTTTAGTTATTCACTTATCTACTAAAGAATATTTTGGCTGCTTTAAAGTTTTAGAACTTATGAGTAAAGCTGATACAAACACTCCTGCATAGCTTTTGGTATAGACATAACTTTTTACTCATGTGGGTAAATACTAAGAAGATCAGTTGTTGCATGGTGCAGTTAATAGTTGTGCTTAGTTTTGTAGCAAACTGTCTCATTACCTTCCACAGTGGCTGCACATCTTACATTCTCACCAACACTGAATGATTCTTCTTGTTTGTCACAACCTTGCTTTTTTGCTCCCCCATTTTCCTTAGCTCCTTTTCCTCTTTTCCCTGTTTTAAAAAAGATACTCTCTAATAATAACAGATTGGCACATAACATTTTGTCTGAGACTCTGTTTCCTTAGAAACACGAGCTACAGTGACTCATACCCATACTATGCTATTCATAAGCTGGTGAAGTCACTTCACCTCTAGAGCCCTCATCCTTCTCATTTTACCTTAGCAGTGGGAGAGTTTGGTAGACTGAGACTCCTTCTTCAAAGAACAAAACCTAAGGCACAAATCAAGAGATAAACCATTGAAGCAAGTCTTTGACCTTGAGAACACTTTCAAAGTTGGGTGAACTTGATCAGCCCTTCTTAACATTACATTTCAGTGAGGAAAAGGAATCCAGTTTTAAGGGCTGTACAGCCTAACAGGAGGTAAATGTATAATCTACAGCAATAAAGAATTGTAGTTAGTGTCATGAAGAAAAGAAGTATTTCATCTCCTTTAGAGGACAATAACAAAAAATGTGCTGTGTGCCACCAGTAAAGAGAACAGTGCATGGTTAAATGTCACTGGGAAAAGATAACAATGCCCATCAGGTTCCAGT